>JAMXBC010000624.1:0-16544 GCA_024138005.1 Lumnitzera racemosa | reverse complement strand
AATATTATTTAAACCATATATTTGATGTTTTATTTTTTAGCATAACTTTTCCTTTTTTTCGAGATTTAGCCTTTTATGATTATTATTTTATTATTATTATTTTTTAAATTATTATTATTATTATTATTATTATATTATTATTATTATTGCCATTATTATTTTTATTATTCCTTATTTTCTTATTATTCATCTATATTCACGATTTATACACACACATATATATAGACTTATGTATTATTTGATAAAATTTTATAATTTTATTTTATTGAGAAATTCTTAATTTACGGTAATATATATATATATATATCCTACTCCTTACATAATTATAAATTTATTTTAGTTTATAGATATTATTATATTACATATATATATTTTCGGTATACTACATTAATATACTATATGTTATACGGCATATGTATGTATATATTTATTTTATGAAAACAAACATACTCTTATGTACATATACATATATTCATACATTTGTATTTATACATATAAGTATACTCATATAATATAGTTTATAGTGTACGTCAATATAACTAAAAAATACATAGATATATATAAATAATATACAAATACTTATACATGTATATATATGATATATTCAGTATACCACAACATATACTCTATATTATATATATATATATATAAATATGTCCTATATTCATTATGTATTTAAGCATATATTACCACTTATAGAAATATATAACTACATATATACTATATGACTACATATTTATATAATATGTATATATATGAAAATAAATTATACATATATACACCAATATATATCGTTCACGTTTACACATATATATATGTATATACCTATAGTTATTTTGTAAAATACTTAATATCTATTATATGTAATCTAAAAAAATACATACTAGATACTCCTTCAATATAATATACCTAGATACATACATGTATACATATAATCTTTAAATATACGTATATAATTCAATTTAAGTATTTATGCATATATTCATGTAATAGTAAATGTTATATTTACAAAAATATCATACAAATACTACATTGGACATATATACATTTATAACTTACAAAATAATTTACTTACCTATTACTTTTGAATTTTTTCTTCTTCTTTTCTTCTTTCTTCTTTACGGTTTTGATTTCTAGGATTTCTTCTCTTCTTCTTTTTTTCGTTTTGTTTTTATTTTCCATATTTTCCTCTTCCTTTTAATTCACGTGTTCAGTAATTTAAGAGAACAAAATAAAACAAAAATCTTATCCTAATCCTTTCATTTATGAGAATGGGACAAGGTAATCTTATCTAATTTTTTTCCTTCTTTTATATCTTAACACTTAGCTTGGCAATTGTGTACGTAGGCTGCCATTGATTTCCCATTTCCAAAATGTGGGAACAATGGGAAAAGAAGAAAAGAGAAAAAGAAAAAGGAAGAAAATAAAAATAATAATAAATATATGTAATTTTGCTAAACATATAAATTATAACAATACTCATCATAAATTAATTTTTTTAAATTTTTGTAAAAATTTATCAATTTAATTGGTACCCATTATAATTATAATTTTACAAGTTATTGTAGTGATTTTGTTAAAATTTCACGCGAATAGGCGATTTAGTTGAAAATTGTAACCGACTATGATTATATTACTATTGATAATATTTAACTATTTTATAGGCTTATGTTTATAATTTAGGTTTCAAATAAATTTAGGTTCAATTTTGATTAATGGTACATAAATTAGTTTTAGGGTTTTAATACGCGATTTAGGGTTTTGATCAATTCCTAGGGTTTTGTATTGGTGTTATATTTGATTTATTCAATTTTCATAATCTTTTATTATTACTACCCTTATCGACTATTGTATAATTTAGGACACTCGGACTTGAATTAGGGTTCAACTATTGATTTCCTAGGGTTTACATGGGGCATGCGACGGCTTGACTCCACAAATAACTCAACCTATAAAAGCATACTACAAGGGTAAAAAGCTAACTAGCTTAGTGAGATAATCTCCTCAACCATATAGCAATCCAGTTATACAACAATTAATCTTAATCAAATGAATGTATGTCAATCAGTATACCAACAAATAATGCAAGTGACTAGGTACTACATACAACTCACATTTAATGCCCTCCGAAATCAGGGTTGGAGATATATCAGCACGGTCAGATCTAGTTATCATACTAGAACTTATCTCATAATGAAACTCTATGTCGTATTTAAAATGTCAGTATATCCATTTATCAATTTGTTAAAACCAGTTCTACATATGATTGTGAGTAAGTTCATACAGCCCTCACTCATCCCTAAATAAAGGCTTCTAGACTCGACCCTTAGCTAGATATTGGCGCCTCTAATGCCTAATAATACCGCGAGCTAGGATAAGGTTCATATCGCACGTGTGCATCATATGAGATCTATAACAATCAAATAATTAACCCACGTATGGCCTCTCATTACCTCTGTGTAATATGACTACCAAAATTAGTTTATGCGTGTATGATTATGTATATTTCAACTTGACTTTTTCTAGTCGAGTAAAATTAGGTCCTATTATTCAGTGATTATTCAAAGTCACAAAAAAAAAAATACAATTCCTAGTGAATTTACTATGCAACAATCATACATTTTGCAATTTAAAGTAAATTCATCGTTAACAACTAATTATCATACACAAGCATAACCTAACAGCATAAAAACACAAATAAGTATGGAATCATCAGAAAACTCACTCAGCTATAGTTGACCCAAGGTCATATAAGCCCCAAAATTAGCAATCCGAAATATCGATCGGTTGAAAAACCCGATCGAGCTTAAATTATAAAGTAAAGCTAGAAATATAGTAAACTAATCCCGTAAGTTTTGAATTTAAGAAAATAAGTAATAAAATAGGAGACTACAAAATTTTCAAATTTTAAGTATATAACTCGTTATTTATCAAAACTACATAAAATGCATTCCGGTACTTAACGAATCGCTAGAGATAAATTATATGTATACTAAAAATTTAAAATAACCTAAATAATATTTAGAAATATTTATTTATACCGTATATGAATTTACATGTAGGTATAGATACGCGTAATTACTTAAAATATGTGAAAAATGTGCTAAAATAATACAAAATATTTAAAGAAAATTCATAATTAAATAAGGAAAAAAAATAAAAAAAAATCAAGAATGATCCCAAAATTTGATCATGGCCCGGTTAGGAATCTACAAAATAAAAAATTAACCAATTAAAATTAGACAACACAAAAGTCAAAAATCAAGGAAATTAGGCAAAGTCATGTCTAATTAATGCATAATAATTATAAAAATCGTTTATAAACAGGGAAAAATTTTTAGAACTCATTTGGATAGTTTAGCATTAGAGAAAATAGAGAGACTCGAAAATTTGAGAGAAAATTTAGAAAAAAAAAAAAAAAAAGGAAAACTGTACAGTTAGGGCCACAAAGGAGAATCCAGACTCGACAGGTAGCTGGGGGTGGACGACACCACCACCACACAGTGGTGGAAATGCCCAGGTGGCTGACACATCCATGGCCACTGATAGTGGCTGGAGCCACCCAAATCGGTGAGTTCGATTTCCAGCCCAATTTTGTGTAATTTTGAAAAAAAAAAGTAAATGTTCTTAGAAAATTATCAAACTTATTATTCTGGAATAGTTTTTGTAAAGTAGTTTTTAGGAAAAATATTATTTTGATGAAATATTTCTCGTGATATAGGGTCCTTAAGAATCATACAAAACCGAGCATGTTTCGGTTTAGAAATAAATGACCTTAGAGTGTAGTTTCGAGCCCAAAATTTCTGTGTAACCACTTAGATGATATAGAACAGTGCCATGAAGCCCGTTTTCAAAAATTAGTTTTCAAAATTTTTAGATAATTTTTTGGCCTTAAAATAAGGCACAAAATGGGTAATTTAGGTTAATAAAGTAATTAGATGGTTTAATTACTGATTTAGTGAATAAGTACATGTTTTAGGATGTTGAAATTTGATGAGTATGATACTTGTAGCATTTAGGGTGTTAGATATAATTATTAGGTTAATTATGTAGTAAATGATAATAGGGAAAAAAATAAATTTTAAGTTAATTTTGGAAATTAGGGTAATTAGGAGTTAAATCTGATTTAGGATGAATTTAGACATTTTGAAATGCTAATTGGTGTTTAGAGACGATAATTAGAGTGATAGAAATATTAAAAGTGTATTATATACATAAAAGGTAATAATACATAATATGTAATTATTAGAATATAAGAAATAGAAAATATTATAATAAAAATTGATATTTTGATAATAATAAAAATGTAAAATTTAAATCTGATACAAAACTTGAATTTATGTAATTATATGAAAACTGAAAAAATTCTCACATTAGGAGTGAATTTGGTACACTAAAACGATTTAAGTGTACCGAGTAAAATAAATACTGACTAGGGTAATGATAATATTTAGGAGATTGGGAAGTAATGTGATTAATTTCACATTATGGTTGAAACAAATTTCTAAGGTGGAGTATAAAACACTACTTAAAAATCGAACTAAAACCTAATTTAGAAATCGATGCAAAAATTGAACCCGAACCTAACCCTAAACCTAGAATAATTGTAAAAGACTTAAGCCTAGATAAGTAGGCATCTTAAACCCTAAACAAAACATAACAATAAGCGTTAAGGGATAAAATGAACCTATAATAGTTATATGAAAAACTGAAACCATGTTTGTATTATAGGGATGATCGGCGATGGCCTGAGCAAATCGAATCTCGAGTGAGTGAGCGAGGAGTCGAGATAAGTTGAGATTAATACAATGCGTATTTTGGAAGCTGAGATTATGCTTGGTTGTGCTTGTTAGATAGTTAAATGTGTGCATGTACTTGATTATGGGTGATGCTATGATTCTGTTTGTTGCTTTGGCATGTATTGTATGATTTGTAATGAAATGATTGATCACCCTAAACTAGACTTAATCAAATATACAACCAGTAATCATAATTGGACATGCATGGCAACCCGTTAGGGGAACTTAGGACTCTCCGCTAAATACCGACTCCTTCGAAAGGGATAGCACGGGATTGCAATTGGTCCGTTCTTTATCCTTAGCCGAATTAAGTGACAGAGGAAGGTTGCGGCAAGGGTGAAGTCAGTGGTTTGAAGGTAGTCGCGAGAGAGCGAGATCTCCATTGTACAAGCCTGGGTTTGATTATAAGCTATTACATTAATGGTAACTCCTCAACCCGGATTAGAGTGGGCGTAATTTCTCTAATTCATGACGGGCTGGACAACGCCGTGCAATGGCATTTGCTTGCACATGCATTGTACCTAATAAGTTAATTGAACACCTTTTGTATTTATGGTATAGTTTAAAGTCTTCAATCCTAACTTACTGAGCTCTGGTTGCTCACATCCCTATAGACATCGTGCAGTGCTGGCAAAGAATCGAAAAACAACTACTCTAAAGCTAACAACTGCTGGATCCTAGGGGGTGAGGAAAAACATTGAAGAATCAACACATATGTTATTACCTTTTATTTCTAAATAATGTAATAGCTGAACTATAGTGAATATATATAAATTTCCTTACCTTTTTAGGAAAATGATTTATTTAAATTACAAACTGTTTACTTTAAAGCTGGTTAGTCGTGGACACCTTGTGTAGATTAGGTCTAAGATAGCGGTTGTAAGGCCAACTTCTATCTTAGGATGGTTTATATAGCGGGCTGTTACGACTCTGCAACTTCGGGCATAATAGTCCTAATAATCGATAGCACTCAGGGTCAAGGTCAAGATCACTTGAGATTAAAGAATACAAAATTTTTTGTAAGTTTAGGAATTCAAAACTAAACTAGTATTGTAATTTGTAAGATTTACTTTACCTAGTTACGGGAAATTGTTAATTGAGCTTTTTATCTAATCGCGTATAACTTTTTTGTTTTAGCTCGAATTGTTATGAACTTATAGTCCATTTGATCATTTCGAGTGTATTTTCTCATAGTGAGGTCCGTTTTGGACGTTGTGACTTGTAGTTTGAACTATGATTTAAAAATATCACAAAATTTATTATGTTAACTTAAAAAGTTATAAAATATTAATTTTAGTTTTTTCTTAATAATTTATGGTTTAATAATGATTTAAATCATATAATTGATATTTTTATTATTTTAAGCATATTTTATCTTAGTTACTCATTTTTACTTATTTTTGAGATTTTAGACTTATTATAGTAGTAATAATTATTACTATTACTGTTATTTTTATTATTTATTATTTTCTTATTATTATTTGTATTTTACATACACATATATATATGTACTTATTACTGTATTTGACCAAGTTTTATAATTTACTTAATTATTAATTCCTAATTTACGGTAATATATATATATATACCTATTCCTTACATATTTATGAATTTAGTTTATATAGCAAATAATATTACATCATATATACTACTTAATATATGGTATACTATATGTTATACATATATTTACGCCATATGTAGATATATATGTATACATAAAATATAGCTTACATGCATATATGAATATATAAATACAAAATACATGTATATAATATATGAATACATATTCTTATATATATATAAATACATATGAAAATAAAGATTGTATACATATATACGCACATATCATTTTCACATGTACACACCACATACACACACACACACATATATATATATATTCATTTATTTTGCGAAAATAGTAAATACTTACTTGACATATCCTTATGTACACATACATATATTCATGTATTCTTATTTATACACATTTTATTCTCATATGTCGTATATTTTACCTAAATAGTATATATATATATATATATATATACACATGTCTACATACATATATTTATACATATATATATATCTTAAGTTATCTACTTATGCATACATACATGTATATATAATGAAATATTTAATAAAATACAACACAAATACTTAATATATACATGTACATGCCATATATATACATATATACCACCAAAATAATTATACTTACCTATTATACTTGTATTAATCTTAATTTTCCTTCTCCTTTTTTCCCTTCTTCTTCTTCTTCTTCTTCTTCTTCTTCTTTTTCTTCTTGGTTTTCTTTTTTGTGTTTTCAGTTTGATTTTTTTCAAATTTTTTCTGGATTTCTCTTCTTCTTTTAGTTTCCATGTGATCAACAATTTTAAGGAGAAAAGAAAAAAAAAGAAAATAATAAACCTAATCTCTACATTTATGAGAATAAGACAATGTGATCATTTATAATTTTTCTTTTTTTATAAAATCAACACTTAGCAATTGAAATGCATCACGTAGGGTACTAACTTCTAATTTTTTTTCTTTTGATTTTTAGGATGTGGCAGCAAGGAAAAGAGAAGAAAAGAAGAAAAGAGAAAAAAGAAAGAAAGAAAAAGGAAAAAAAAAATAGAAATTAAAAATAAATATATGTAATTTTTCTAAACCTAAAAATCATAAAAATAATCATCATAATTAATTTTGGAATTTTGTGAAAATTTATCAATTTAATTGGTACCCGTTACAATTGTAATTTTTACAAGTTATTGTAACGATTTCGTTAAAAATTTTATGCGATTACACGATTTAGGGTTTCGATCAATTTATAGGTTTTTTATTATCAGTATTATTTAATTCATTAGGTTTAATAATCTTTTATTATTACTAGTCTTATCGACTCATTATACAGTTTAGGACATTCAGACTTAAATTAAGGTTTGACTATCGATTTTCTAGGGTTTACAATCATGACATAGTTTCTGTATCTGGATCATCTGACATTTAGGGAATATGAAAACTAATAAGTTTAAGATTGGAATAACTAAACTACAATGCTAAGTCGTATTATTACTTAACTCTGCTATTGATTTGCGTGAAATCTTCAATTTGAGCTTTTTAATCGATCGTGTATAACTTTTTCGATTTAACTCAGATCTTTATAAATTTCTAGTCCATTTCGATTATTTTTTAGCGTACTTTCTTGTAACGAGATCTATTTTGGATATTGTAACTTACATTTTGATTGTGATATAAAAATATCACAATGTTCATTGTTTTAACTTAAAAAACTATAATATTAATTTAAGCTGTTCTTAGTATTATTTATGATTTAATAATTACTTAGATTGGATAATTTGGAAATTTCTTATTTAAACCTATTTTACTATAATTACTTATTTTTACCTATTTTTGAGATTTAGAATTATTAATTCCATTTTTCTATTTTATTATTTTTCTACTTAATTAATTAATTATTATTATTAATTATGAAAATTAATTAATTTATAACATTTGGTAATGTAGCAACATGTGAGAGTGCCATGTGTCAAGTTTGCACATTTTTTCCCATTATTTTCCATTTTGTTATATATGTATATATATTATCTTACTTTATTTATTAAATTGTTATTATAGTATTTTGTATACACTATTTAATTATTCTCGTATTTTTACATATATGTCACTATTCATATACTTACATTATACATATATGATATATTTATATTAAATTATTCTATCCGTATTTATACATTATGTACAAGGATATTATACATTTATTTATACTTTACATACTTATGTACATATATATTCATACTATATACGTATATGTATACTAAGATACAAATATTATTAATAATATGTATATGTATACCTACACGTCAACAACATAATTATATAAAAATTTCATATAGTTGGAAATTATTAAGTATATATACATATTATTATACACATACATACATACATACATACATACATACACACACACATACACACATACACATATATATATATAGAAAATATGAAATAGATATATATATATATACATATGTACATGTTACGGACCTCTCGAAGTGGGCCATTTTTAGGAGGTTCCTAAAGCCCAAAGACAAAAGCCCAAGCCCACCAAAACTTTTAGATGATGAAAAGTTCTAGAAGGTTCTAGAGAAGTCCAGAAGATTGTATAGTAGATTGGTAAAGGTAGGTAAATGTAGTAGTTTGGGAATCAATTGTAACCATTAGATCGAATCGATCTGGACCATTAGATTGTAAAGGCTTTCTGTATATATAGGGGTATTCCCCTCAGATGTAACACACAAGTTATTTGAGTGAATACAGTATACTAGCAGAGTTTCTCTCTCTACTTTCTCTCTCTAATCTTGTGAGTGTATTACAGGCTGACTTAGCCTTCCTTAGTGAGGTCAGGAGCGCTAAGTGCCGCACGGGGTCGAGCGACGGAATCCGCCCGTGACAAGTGGTATCAGAACCTGAAAAAGGAATTGTTTGTGGAGAAGATGTCATCTGGAGGAGACAACAACGCTTCAATGGTCGAGGAGTTGGCTGACCATGACGATCGCCGTGTTACCAGGCAAAGGGTTAGGTCTCGGGACCTTTGAACTCTCTCCTTAATAGGATGGATAAGGCAGAGTTGAGCATTGCTGAGGCTAAGGAACATTTGATGAGTCTCAAGGCAGTTTTGTGGAAATGGAGGAAGAACTCCGATGCGAATTCAAGGGAGCACTGAATCGAGCTGTAGAAGAGTTTAGGCAGCATGGAAATGTTATTGGAGAGAAGGGTGATGCTCTCCAAGCCCGAGTTACGGCCTTAAAACTAAGGAAGAAGCTTTATGAAGCTAAGACTGATGCAGTGGTAGTGGCCATGCATCAAGAGATTGAAGATCTCAAGACGCAATTGGCGGCCTGCCGAATCGCTATTGCAAATGGAATGACTCTCCAGACCGGCCATAGGGTCGATATTCCAAGACCAGAGCACTTTGGCGGATGCGGTCTGCTCGAGAAGTAGATAACTTCTTATGGGAGTGGAACAATACTTAATGCTGTGGGAATCTTAGATGATGCTGGAAAGGTACGTACTGCTGCCATGTATCTGAAAGACTTAGCCATGGTATGGTGGCGCAGGAGGGCGGCTGATATCAACACCTGGGATAGCTTTGTCAAGAGTTGAAGGGTCAATTCTCCCCCAAAAATGCTGCTAAGGAAGCAAAGGTGAATTGCGTCACCTAACCCATAAGGGTGACATAAAGCAATATGTAAAGGAATTTTCGGAGTTGATGTTGGAGATCCCAGACCTCAACCAAGAAGATGCTTTGGTGATGTTTGTGGATGGCTTAAAGCCCTGAGCTAAATTAGAACTGGAGCGAAGGGAGTGGAAGACATTTCCGAGGCTATAGCAGTTGCTGAAGGCCTAATGGAATTTCGGAAGACTGATCCTAAGACCACAGGAGGAAGATAGAAAGGGGTAGTTGAAAGGGAAAAGAGTGGAGTTCTTCTAAAGGAAAAATCAAAGCCGAAGAAAGAGATAACGATCGAGGAAGAACTCGTGAAGGGAGAGATGGGGAAAGATGGAAACCCGTGAGTTGAAATGTTATTTCTGTAATGGACCCCATTATGCCAGGGAGTGTCCGAAGAAAGAGAGATTGGCGGCATTGGTAGCAGGTAAAAGCTCAGATTGATGGGGATGAGGCCCAGTTAGGTCAGTTCGTCTACTCAGTGCGATGAAGTCTCAAGTCAATGAAGAAAAGGATTGATGTATACCGAAGTATCGGTAGCAGGTAAGAAACCAATGCCCTCATAGATACAGGAGCATCTCATCTCTTTATTTCTGATATGGCAGCCAAGGAGTTGGGGCTAAAAGTGGAGGAGAAAAAATGGCTAAAAACCGTTAATAAAAGAAGTTATAGGGTTCCCCGGGGGGTAGGCTCCGCTTTAAGGTTTTTGGGGGGAAAGGAGCGTTAAATTAGTCCCAAGGTGATTTTGAGTTGGATTGGGGGGTTTTCTTAAAACGATTGAGGTTACCCGCCAGGGTAAGCATTTGTGTATTGATCACTTCCGCAATGGGGGTTTCCCTTTAGTAAAAAAGGTGGGCCCAAGCCCCAAAATTTTATAGGGTGAAAATTAAAAAAGGGCCCAAAAAAATGGCACTTTTTGGTCCCTTAAAATTTGGGGAAAGGCTGGTTGGTAAAGGGGAAGTTGTTTCTCCTCAATTTTGGGGAAATATTGGGAGAATTTAAGGATTAATGCCCCCAATGTGTGGGAAGTTACCAAAGAAGGGGGTGCCATTGATAAAATTGGGAAGGACCCGGGGCCCCCCGGGTATATAGGATGTCCCCTAGAATTAGAAAAAATTGAGGGGAAATTGAAGGAAATTACTAGAAGGGGTTTTTCCGGGCCTTAAAAGGCATTTTTGGGTCCGTTTTTTTCAAAAGAAACGATGGAACCCCGGAGTGTAGTTATCGAGTTAAATAAGGTAGAAAAAGAATAAGACCCTTTTTGATATCGGTTATTAAAGGTTGGGGGAAAAAAAAAGATATTTAAATTGGTTTACGTGGGTTCACCCAAGTGAGGTTTGAAAAGGAGATAATAAAAGAAAATTGGTTAAAGGGTAGGTGTTTTAAAATTCCTGTATCCTTTGGCCTTAAATGGGCACTTTTTGAATTATAAATGTTTTTAGCCCCTTTTCTTGATAATTTGTAGTAGTATATTGATGATTATGATTTATAGAAAGGGATTTGGGGGAAAACTATAGTTCCCTTGTTAGTTTTTGTTTGGGGAGGAATGATTGTATGTAAAAAATAGAAAAATTTCCTTTTGGAAGAAGAGGTAAATTCCCTTGGTCACATAGTGGGGAGAGGAAAGTTTAGAAAGTAAAGGGAAAAGGTGGATTGGGTTTGGGAAAGGAACCCCCCAAGATGGTGAGCCCTTTTGGGTTAGTAAATTAAAGAAGTTTTTTAAAGGGCTTTGAAGATGTTGCCCTTTGACGGATTAAAAAAAGGATATTGGGTTAGGAGTGAAAAAAAGGGGGCCCCTGAGATTAAAAATGGCAATCACAAAGGAGGGGTTTTTTAACCTTTGAAACCCCTTTGGGTATGAAATGATGCTAGTGTTTGTATTGGGGGGGTTTTTTAATGAGGAAGGACATAGATTTGAGGGAAAAAGTTAAAGAAAAGAAAAAGGGTTTCCCAGTGATAAAAAGGGATGGGCGATGAAAACCAACTGTTTGGGTTAGGGGAATATTATTGGGGAAAAATTTTTGTGGTCAAGATTTTTTTTTTGGGGTTTTTTTTTTTCGGGGTTAAAAAAGGTTTAAAGAAAGCTCGTGGCGGGTTTTTTTTGGGGAGAATTTGATTTGCCTTGAAAAAAGTGGGTTTAAGATAATGTTGTGGGGTTTTTTTTTGAGTGGAAAGGGTCGAGTTGGCAGATCGAAACCCGGGAAAGAAACCCTCTTTGATAGAATTGAGGGGTTGGGGTTAAAAAGAAGAAAAGCTCAAAGGTTAATGTAAAAAGGGAAGAAAGGAGATTTTGGAAGAAAAGGGATAATATATAAAAAAGGGGGCAACAAATTTTTTGTTTCCCTTAAATTGGAAAAGGGGAGATATTTAAAGGGTGAATGATTTAAATGGGCAGGTTACCCGGGAAATGAGTCCCCAAGATTAGTGGAAAAAAGGTTTTTTGGGCCCAAATGGGGAAAGATTTAAAAGTATGTAAATTGGGTTCGTGTGAAAAGAAAAATTTGAAAAAGGAACTCCAGGCTACTAGGCCTTTTCCCTTTTTAAAGGGCCCCGGGGAAAGTGTTTCCGGGATTATTGAAAGTTAGATGGGAAAGGGTAGGGTAAAATTTTGGGTTGGTGGTAAAAGGTTTCTTCCGATTTTTGGGTTCCCGCAAAAAGGAGTCCCAGGGATAAAGGGCCCCGGTTGTTTTGAAAATTAGTAAAATTTGGGGGACCCGAAACAATTATGGTGATGGTGGAATTTAAGGGGTTTTGGGAAGAGTTTTTTAAATTTGGGTTTGAGTTGAACTTTTAACTGTTTGAATAGGGTGGCAGCGGAGCGGGTGAATGTTAGGGGAGTTATTTTTAAGGGATTTTTTTTGGGGTAAAAAAAATTGGGGAAAAGTTTTAGATTTGGCAAGTTTTCTTTTAAATTTCTAAGAAAAAGGGGTTTCCAGGGGAAGAGTTTTTGAGTTTGTTGGGAAAAAAAAACCCCTTAATTTAAAAGTGGAATGGGTTCTTCCCCCCTTTGGATTAAATTCCAAAGGGGAAATGGGGGAAAAATTCATAAATTACCCCGGAAAATTTTTTTAAAGGGAGTTAAAGAAAATGAAAAAGTTCCCCGAAAAAAGGGGGGTGGAAATAAGGTAGGGACCAGTCTTATTTTAATTTGTAAAAAGTAGGGGAATAAAAAAGGGGTTAATGGGCGATACGGGGCCCCTTAATTGTGAAAGAGTAGGGAAGTATCTTAAAAATTGGAATTCCCTTAAATAAAATTCCCCCCCGGTTTTTCCATGTGAGATGCTAAAACCATTCTCAAAGTGGGGAAGTATAAGAATTATCCGGGGGGCCCCAATAGGAGTAGGGATTAAATTTGAAAAGGAAAGTCAAAGGGTTCTGTTTATAGAATGTGAAAAGGGGAGGGGGAAAACCCCCAGAAGGAGTTTTAGGTAATGGGGAAAGGGGAAAGAACCCGAGGTGGGATTTGGGAACCCCCAAGCACGTGGAAATTTAAGACAAGTTTCGAAAATTTTAAAGAGGGAAGGAGGGGGGGTTTCGGGATTGAAGGGGGGAATTTTCGGCCTTGAATTTGGCCCATTTTAGGGGGTTTTAAAAACCCCAAAGAAAAACCCCAAGAAAAAGTTTAGATGATAAAAATTTTAAGAATTTCTAAGGGTCCAGAAGTTGTTAGTTTTGGGTTAAAGGTAGGTAAATGAGTATTTGGGAACCCTTTGAAAATTAGATCGAATGTTAGACCATTAGAGGAAAAGGGGCCCTTTTCTGTATATTGGGGGTATTTAGATGTAACACCTTATTTTGGTGAAAAAGTTCCTAGCAGAGTTTTTTTACTTTTCTTCAAATCTTGTGGTGTATTAAAAGTGACTTGTTTTGGGGAGGCGGAGGTGTGCCCCGGGGGGTTCGGCGCAAATGGTGAATAAATTATATATAGTTGTATAAAAATGTTACCCATATTCATATAAAAAAAATTTTATGTACAAAAATTTATTATCCAGGGCGTATTTCAAAATTTAAATTTAAGTAAAAATAAATTTATAATGATATAAAGGAAAAATTTGTTAACATTACATATATATAAAGTTTCCCTACTATGTATTTTAAAAATAAATATTCATATATTCCGCACATAAATGAAAGGGGCCCCCAAGATAGAGAAAAAAAAATAATAGAATAGTTGTAAATTGGGAAAATGTGTTAAACTCTAATTAAAGTGAGTGCCCAAAATGTAAAAAAGTCGAAAAGGAGTATAAAAAAAGATTAGGGAAAAATTTAATAAATGAATATAACAATAAAAAAACCCCTAAATGGTACAAAAATAAAATGTTTATCCCCTTTAAATAAAAATTAAACCCCAAATTTTTTTAAACCCCTAAAATTTAAAAAAAATATAAAATATTTAAAAATAAAATGATAGTGATAAAACATTTTGCTTTTTGATTTAAATTTGTCTTTGATAAAATTTTTGGAAAATGTATAAAAATTAAAAAAATTTTAATTTTGGGGGTAAATTTAAAATTGAAAAAATTTTAAAAAATTTTAAAAAATTAAATTTTGATGATTTTGTTATAATTTATTATTTAAAAAAATTAATTATTTTTTTTAATTTTTTATTTTTTCTCTTTCCTTTCTTTTTTTCTCTTTTCTTTTTTTTCTTTTTTTCCCCATTTGAGTTTGAAAAAAAAAAAAAAAAAAACAGAAAGTAGCGATTTTAAAAAAAAATGAAGTGTTAAGCTTAAAATAAAAAAAAAAAAATGGAGATAAAAAAACTTTGTCCCTTTAAATGAAAGTTAAGGAAAATAGGAAGTTAAATATTTTTTTTTTTTTTGTGCACATATAAAAAGAAAAGAAACAAATTGGAAAAAAAAAATTGGAAAGAAAAAAAAAAAAAATTAGGGAAAAAAAAAGGGAAAAAAGGAAGGAAAAAAAAAAAGAAAAAAAGAAAAAGGGAAAAAGAAAAAGGGAAAAATTTAAATTAATAGGTAATTTAAATTTTTTTTTCTAGATAGAGTATGTTTTTAAGTAAAATAATGTTAAATATATTTTTTTTTGGTTTTTTTTATAATAAAAATTGTGAAAGTAAAGAAAAATACTTGAATTAAATTATATTGTATGAATAAGGTGGGTTTATGTATAATGTATGTATAAAATTATATTTGGGGAAAGGTTGTATTTGATTTTTTTTTTTTAAGAAAAATAAAATTTAAGTTTTAAAGTTTTTTGAAATAACTTATATTATTATTTAATTTTTCCCCTAAATTATTATTATGTTTAATTTTAAAATTTTTTTGTTTTTTATTTTATGTAATGTTTTGTTTATTTTAGTGTTCTTATAAGTGTTATGGTTGGGAAATTATTCATAAAAGTTGTTTTCCCCGTGTTGTTTTTTTTCGGGGAAATTTTTGTAGAGTGGGCCGCGTTTTGGAGGTTGTTGTTACCGGGTGTAGGGAGTGGATGAGTTAGAGGTATTTTGAAAAATTAAAAAACCCCTTTAAAAGAATTTTTTTTTGGTTTAATTAAAGATATTTTTAGTTGTATTGTAAACTTTTTTTAAAAATAGATTTTGTGTTATTTTTTTAAATTTTATTTTTGTCTGAAATGATATTGTTTTAAAGTTGGCACTTGGTAGTTAGTAGTGCTGACCCTTTGTTTTATAAAAAAGGGTTGTTTTTTAAAAGGAATTCTTTGAATATTTTTGGGTTTATACGGCAATTCCCCGATCCCCTTGGGTTGTGCCTGTTTTTACTTTTTATATTTATATTTATGTATATATTTTTTAAAAAATTTTTAATTTTTTTATAAATAAAATAATAAAATCTATTTTACACAAATAAGAAAAATAGTAATAATATGTATATTTTAAAATTTGTAACATATTTATATATGTACAAGTTTTAAAATATATGTAAAAAAAATTTAATTTAAATAAAAATTTTTTTTTTTTCCCTTTCTTTTCTTCTTGTTTTAAATTGGTTTTTTTTTTTTTTTTTTTTTGGTTTTTGGTTTGTTTTTTAGCTTTTTAGAGTAAAGGAAATGAAAAAATGAAAGGGAAAAAAGAAGAAAATCTTTAAATTTAAAGATTAAAAAGGGAAAAAAATTATTTAAATTAAATTTGTTTTTTGGTAAAAATTTTATGCCCAACCTTATGCCCAAACTTAGAAAGGGGTTTCCAATGAGTTAAAAAATATGTAGAAAAAGTGAAAAAAAGGTTTAAAATAAATAAAAACTTTTAAATTAATTTTTTTTATTTTATAAAAATTTATCAATTTAATTGGTATCGTTACGTTATAATTTTTTGTTTTTTTTAACTTTTTTTAAAAAATTTTTCGCGTTACGTGATTTAGTTGAAAATTTAAAATTGATGTGTTTAACATATCAAGTGAAATTTATTATTTTTAAAGTTAAATTTAGTTTTTTTTTCCTAAATTGGTTAAATTTTAAATTTTTTAATAAAGAATTTAGGGTTTTTTTTCCAATTTTGGTTTAAATAATTTTCTGGGTTTTTA
>JAMXBC010000623.1:0-16546 GCA_024138005.1 Lumnitzera racemosa | reverse complement strand
CCAGCGTTATAAAATCCACTCCTCCTTCGTGCTGAGGTAGCGCCACCTTGGTCGTCCACTCGCCGACAATGTCAGAACGACAGCTCTTGGTCATCACCTGCTTGGCGATTGCGTTCTTGGACACTCATGAGTGGCCGGCGAGAAAGTAGAAGTCCTCTAATTTGTTCCAAGGTAGGGACTACTCCTAGAGCTTGCCCAAGGGTACAAGGATGAAATAGTTTAAGTTAGCTGATGGAAATTGGTGTCAGACGACCAGTGTAAAGGAATGTCAGAAGAAAAGATGCAAATGAGGGACAGGCGGGGTAAAGGTGAGGTTGATGTTTGCAGTTTTTGAATGTGGGGGAAGGACACCTGCTTGATTGGCTGCGACGCCCTTGAAATCGTCCATTGCAGTCCGGGGTCGCACTCGCCAAGACCACTGTAGCATGTGGATGCTGCACGATGTGGCTTCTTGAATGAAAGGACGTGGTCAGACAGTGTTATTATGACGAGTCTGGGCCCGATTCAATTGCTGCACTGATCACGGACAACATTGCTGCAAAGACATGGACGAGCTTCGCCTCAAAATCCCAAGTATGGATTGTACCATCGACAGCTCCCTCGTACATGACCTTGACCTTCTCGTACCATCGCATTGTGGCCTGGTCCCTTTCTCCAACACCACATGTCCAGGCACTCGAAAGCGTTTCGACCCTTAAAGCTCTTCAATCCTTCATCCCAGAGCAAGCCAACTCAGCGGTAGGGTTTGCACTGTTTGTGTCAGTCACTGTATTGTGCCCCAGGGACCTCTGCCTCATGTTGAATTGTTGTTGATACAGCAAGGATGAGCATTGGGTATGGTTGATGCAGTCTGTACTGCTCCTCCATGCGGTTGCCGTTCATCTGTAGGATATGCAGCTAGGCGCTCGAATGTCGTAGCAGCGGTCGAGAGATGCGATTGCGGCAGTTTGACTTGACCTAACCGTGATGGTAGCTCCAGGTCGTCTGTTAGGTAGTCGGCTCCTGGGTTGTTCGAACAGGTCCAGGAATGAGATCCTTCAAGTAAATGCAGAGGGTTCGCTGTGAGCTTGTTGCCCTGCAATTGAGCGTCGGCTCATTCGCTAAGAATGAGCCAAGACCGTTGCAGAGTCTGTCAACCCTTTTGACAGATCCAGATCCCCAGCCTTAAGTGTCCACCACTGGCTGTGAATGGTTGCTTCAGGGCGTCCCCGGGCCACCTCATCGTCTACTCTTTGGGTTGGTCCAAAAGCCCGAGATCCGCTTTAAATACTGCTGCCACATGGTGAGGTACTTCTTCTGTCGTCAGGGGGGTTGCGGGCCAGCACCAGCGTGGTAGCGACTCCATAGTGCGATCTCTGGTGAAATGATGTGTAGCTCGTTGCCGCTGAGATTGGCAATGCGAGTTGCTGTAGGCTGGTGAAGCCTTCTGAACTCTATAGCTTGTTGTCGCCGGCGTAGAGATGCAGCTTGGTCCATGTGGTGAAGGTGGAGGACTGCCAGGTGGTTGGTTCGTGACGTCCAGCGTCTGCAGCTCTGGCATGATGAGCTCAGGAGAGAAGGTAGGGTGCGATGCTGTTGTTGCAAGGTTGAGGCTCCTTAAGGTCTTGTGCTCGCTAAGCCACCTAGTGGAAGAAGCTGGCTATCAAGGCATTCTGCTAGCATCCAGCTCTTGCATGGTAGTGGGAGATGGCATCCTTGGCAGTGAGGTCACTGATTGGCACTAACGTTGAGCACTTCAGCCTGCTGAGACCATTGATGCCTCTTGGCAGTGCGAAGCAGGACGGTTTGATTGCAGCTCAAGCACTTCAGCGACTGTAGCGAGCACAGTGCGGATGGAAAGTCCCTGAGATCTGTTGTGGCCCAGCCTGAGGTCACGAGCGACTTGATCTGCGTATGGTCTTAGACTGCTGTTCTCAAGCCGGTTGTGTGTGACTTGAGAGATGTCACGCTCCAGCGTCTAAGACCTAAGGGTAAGCTGTAAGCACATTGTTGTGTAGATCCAGCACTCGATGCCACCAATTGCCAGCTGATTGTCCTCATCTTTGCCAAGCTGTTCAGTGAAGATCGGGAAGACGTGTCTGAGATGACCTCGAAATCTTGTCGGCAGCAATGAATCTTGTTAGGTCGACAAGCTCTGCCCAGCTGATGTTGCTTTGCTCGATCGATGCTGAGCTGTACATGGTCATGACCTCCTCTGGCATTCCTTGAGCTGCAGGTTCGCAATGTTGAGCCTGCCTCCATTCGTGCGGTCCTGATGCGATTGCGTAGGATGTGCTTGCCATCCTTTGGGCCTGGTTGAATGGATCATCATGAATGTCATCTTGTTGTCCACCTCTTGACCTTCGCGAGGAGAGTCATGCAATCTGCCTCTCGCTCCTTTTGGCGCGCCTTGGCTGCAGCGATCTGCTGTCGTAGAGCTGATGAAGAGGCTTAGTGGTGGCAGGCGGTCGTGAGCCGGAGATCTTTCTAGCGGTGACGGGTGCTGCTGCTTCCTCGCTCGTCGCCTGCGGCCGTGCTGGCGTGCGTGCATTCTGAAGCTTGCTGGTCAACGATGTTGTTCGACGCCCCGCCTGACTGTATCCAAAGCCATTCCTGTTGTCTTTGATGCAGGCCTTGCACTCATGGGCCATCTTCACTGCAGAAGGCGGCGCTGGGGGGTTGACGAACGTTCCATCGCTTTGCCAGGTCGACTAGTGGTGCTGTTGCTGTTGCTCATGACAGAGGATGGTCTTGGGCGGGGCCCATAGGACTATCTAACTGATTAAAAAAAGTTGGACTGCCTTCGATCTTTCGTGTGGTGGTACAGACTGGATGCTCTCCATAGCTCTATCGGACAATGACGGTCGTGACTTCCGCACTTTGGATGCTGGTATGCTGTGTTCGACCTCATCGTATGAGCTCTGCCGGGACGATGCTCTGAAGCTATCAAGAGAGCCACTCTGTCGATATCCTCATCACTCTGGTTTGTGACGGTGAGTGAGTTCGTCCTTGACAAGCTGGTGATGGATGATTTCGATGATGTGCTTCGCACTGCAGGCCTTGTCCCGCTTGTGCCTGTGCTGGGGAGCACGATGTGGCTGGCCTTGTCGTTCTTACTGACCGTTAGAGGCTGCTGGTATGGAGGCAACGGATGTCCTCTTGGCGAGGCGAGGAGTTGATGTAGTGCCATACTGCGCTTGGAGGTCGTCGGTAGATGGCTTGGCAAACAGCTGCGAATTCTCTTGCTGAGCACTGGCAGTCTTGAGACTGGTCGTGGAATAGCAGAGGGTCTGTTAGTAGAGTTTATCTGGTCCATGACTGCTCGTTTATGACATGTCACTGCCCTCTGCATTCGATACCTGCTGCATGCGGTGAAATCTTGGTTCTTGAGCGGTCAATATTTCCACCTTTCTCCAACAAGGTTGTGGCACAGGTAGGTTTCGACAGTACCTTTGCGGGATCATCACACAGACCCCTGATCATTTGCCTCTTGTTGTTGGGCAAGAAGGGTAGCATGAACACAGATGCGGTCAAGCGTGGCCGCAGATGGGTAACGCTAGCAACCGCCGCCCAACCTCACATGTCTTGCCAACCCAGCCACTGACCTTCCTGGCCCTTCTGTACCTCTTTGCGCCTGCAGCTGCTATGCAAGGCCTTGCAGGAGCTACAACCAGGCGTTCAAGTTATTCTTGACCTCCCTTGCCAGGCGATCACATCAGCGACAACATCTGCGACGAGCTTGCGAGCGCAAACAGCGACATCGTCATTCACTTCAGCCTCTGCGCAATGACATCGCCAGAACTGACAGACTGCTACCCATGGCGGACGAGACAGCAATGCCAAAGACACCACAACCAGCGTATGCGACAATCGACGGCCTGACTGACCTGACAAGGCACAGTTTCCCACAGCGACGACAGTACACGTTTGAACACCACCATCGACACAAGTGGGTACTCGCAAAGGTCGCACACCGACACCAACTATTCAGCATCTCGACACCTCCACCTACCCTCGAAACCAACGTGCAGAGCAAGCAGACTGCTGCTTTTGCCGCGGCATGAGCTCCGAGCAATTGGCAAGCTCGAATGAGGAGGATCTACGAACGGCGCTTGTGAGTTTCAGAGTGCCTACCAAGAGGCGAAGAGAATTTCGGCGCATTACAAGCTACAGTATCAGATGCTTGCGCAGAGAGTGCTGCTGCTATTGAGCGCATGGCAGTTGAGGCTCGCATGGCACATACGAGAATGATGTGATATATGCAGAGCAGGCAAAGGCAGCTGCCACACCCAGCCGGTAACCTTCCCGGAAGGCATGATTCCAGTACAAAGGATTGTATCAGAGATGTGTCTGGAAATCCAGCATCTCACAAGATGTCACATTCCTGCACCAAGAGAACAAACGGCAAGAGAGGATCATCTTTGGACAAGAAAAGAGATTGAGAGTTTGACTGGCAGAGTGGCATTGATGAAGATCGCATTCGAGCAACCGAGAAAAACTCTTCGCGACTGGCAGCACCACCACATACAGCAGAGAGGTCTTTGCCACGCCGTCTCGCCGTTTGGTCAGGATCATTTGCGGCTTGTTGCAAGCATCAGAGATGGCAAGCCAAGAAGCCAAGGGCTCAGAAGAAAGTCTGGCAGCAAACAGGTTACCATGACGCCTCAGCGATACAGACACCACCATGCCATTCCCCAACACCATCTCGACAGCCAGCTTTTTGGGCACCAGCGACTGCGCCAATCCCAAGAACAGAAGTCTTTCCAAAGCAGCCTGTCTATGCTCAAGTAGCCAAAGGTACCTGGCCACGATCAGAGGAGACAGTGTCGAACTCGATCGTGATGTTGATTCTGAGGCTGAGACAGACATCATTGAGGCAGATGGAGATGTTTGCAGAGTCACAGGCTTCTCGAGCAGCCAGTCTGATGCTGCGATCGAGCCAAGAAGGAGCTATCATGGCGTTAAGCCGCCAGCGAAGATGAAGCAGACGAGGTTGTTTGGAGCCGTACAGAAGCCTGGTAGACAGAGATGGTGACCCACCTTCCAAGAGAGCAAGGACAGGGGGGCTGTGGGCTTGGCATTGTGACCGCCAGGTGATGATGAACGAAGTGACGACATAGTTTGCCATGAATTGTGAAATTGTTACATCTCGCATGTGAAGAACAACCTCACAACACTCCAACATGGAACTTCACTGCTATAAATCATCACAGCACTCACGATGCTGTTGTTCGTCAGTCCCTTTCTTCCAAGCGTTCAGCACTGTTATTTTGATTGTACGACACACCCGTCGTTTCAAGAAGTTGAGCCTTCGTGGCAAAGCGGGTTTATGGTAATATTGACAAGCAGCAACAATACTGACCATGAATTCAGCGACAGGCTGCTGAGAGCCGTCATGTCATGATCACACGCAAGAGAAGCCTACACGCAACACAGCGTGCTGTCATCAACACCAACGAGCTTCTTGTCAATATCCTTGAGTATCTTCCCATCCAGGACTCGCCAAGGCTCGCAGCGTCTCCACTGGCTGGAAGACCATCATCGACCACTCACCAAAGCTGCAATACAACCTCTTTCGCAAGGGCCAAGAAGACCACACAGGTGTGGCTCAACGAGATCGGCACAGACAGTCTTCGCATCTACACCGTGGTTTCAGGGATGGAGGAGGATAGAGAATGGACAACAAGCAGCGAGCCTGCCACGCCAGCTATCGTTAACCCAATCCTTCCTCAAGCGAGACCCAATGCTGTTTCTGGCCAGGTCAGCGTCGAGAGCGGTTTCAGCGAGCTGAGAACCTGCAGATGGTTCATATGCCAGATCTTCGAAATGTCCCACGAGCAGCCAGCTACGACGAATGTTCCTCACCAGCCACCAACTTGCAAAGGTCATGGTGGAAGGTTGTGTGCAAGAACCCAGATTGGCTCAAGGATTCAGAAAGCCAGATCAGGGACAGCACTGGGTCACTGTTGAGGTATCCACAGGCGTGACCTGGAAGGAGTGCAGCTTGGCATTCGAGAGAGGTGACAGCACAGGGCAAGCGTGTTGCCAATCGTGGAAGCCTGAAGCTATCTTTGACCAAGACAAAGGTGTGGACGATTGGTGTTGTGGCTACAATCTGAAGGAGGCAGAGGCCATCGATTCTGGTCGAGAGCGTAATCAAAGGAGATGTTGATTGAGCCACGCTGGCGCTCATCTAGGAAGAGTCGTTAGTGTGCAAAGAGCATGCCACTCATTGCAGTGTATTTCGATCATGCGATTTTATCAGATTCGTCGTGTATATCCTTTCGTCTACCTTGGCTGCCGCAGCATGTCGATCATGCTCGTCAATGTCCCTGGAAGGTCAGTTGCGTGCCATACATCTCGATACCAACATACGTTGCCTCCCATGGTAATTGATCCAGACGTCGCCTGTTGTGACTGCCGCAGGTATCGTCCATCATTGGTCAGGTCTGCTGGCAGGTGCCCCTCTCTTTTCCTTGTTCTTGTGTGCAGCACAAAGATGAAGAACTTCGTAGATTCTGCATCTCGTCCAGACTGCTTTGCCGCTTGAGCGACATCCTTCTGCAGCTCCTTGACAGCAATTCCAGGGTTGTCCTTTGCGTCCACCTCATCCACATGAGAACATTCTTGCCGATCAAGTTGGCCATCTCCAAACTACTGAGATCGAGCCATTGTGTTCGTGTGACCTTTGTACCTGGCTCTTCAACCTCATCTGTGCCCAGTGCCTCGTAGAGTGACAGACCAATGCTTGAATGGGGATGTTTGGGCTGCCAGGCTTCTTCAAGAATGATCGAAGGATTCGTGCTGGGACATAACCTCCACCGCCAATGGGCTACCATGAGATTTGGCTGGAACTTCTCAAGTATCTGCGGGTGCTGATTCTTGGCATAGTTTGTGGACCTGTATGTAGGTTAGGATCGTGTGACATGATCAACGGTCGTAACGTCGTGTGACAAAGCTGCAGGGCTGCCTTACCTCATTGTAGTCACGTAGAGCTTCTCGACCATTGTGAAGGCACTGTAGATGTCTGTCTATCGCGCACAGTCAGCCTTGAGCGTATGCGATCTTTTTTGCTCAGCAACTCACCTCGAGGAGGAGAGAGAATAAATTTCTCGTGCCTGCCTTGCGATGTCATAAAATCAAAGTCCGTGCGCTCTGAACCCTGTTCGCGAATGCCTTGTTTGGAGCGGAGGTCTTTGGCTGCCTCACTTCATAATGACTCTTCAGCATTCGCGACATCACCACTTGATCGTTTCAAGAGTCACAAGCACGCTTGGTGAGGCCAACAGACATTCAAGATGTTGTCGTGAGCCGTCAACAGCCGCGATGCTTCCATCGTCGCCCTCATCATCGCCTGACTTACGGGACTACCGAATCAACGCCAAGCAGCCTCGCAACGACCGCGGTGAGCCTCCTAAATTTCTGGCCGTCGATTGCCTCATCAACGGGCATATCGAAGGATAGCAGCTCACGCGGATGGCGAAGCACTAAGCTCGATGTTGGACGACAGTGCTGGGTCGAGCTGGGTTTCGAGCGCAATCAGTGAAACCAGGACACTTCATCAGATGTCTGCGCATGTACGACACATTGGTCTCTAGCACACGTGACGTATCACTGCTTGGCGAGAGCATAGCACGCATGAACAACATCGATAACCGCCATCGATGAGACACCGCAGAGCTCGTTCCTTCAGCATGAACCAACAGCTCCAAGCCGGATGCTATCCTAGTCATCTATCATCCATCCTCTCGCCACGATATCCTGCTCGACCGCTCGCCTCGAGGTCATGTCTTGCGGCACAACGCCATCTTCACAGGTCGAATAGCCTGCATACACATTCCTCACCATCGATGCACCAGTCCAGTACTGCTTACATTACATGCAAAGCGCCCAGATGCCATGCAGTTGATCTGCACTCACCCAGCCTTCAGCACGAGATGTGCCTGTACATCAACAGAATACAGTAACTTGGCACGGCAACGACGACCTCCTTGCACGAATCAGCATTCCAGCATGGCAGCGACAGCACGATTCTAGACAGTCTGGGATACATCACTTCGCATAAGCTCCTTGTAGATGCATGCAGCTGTACTGCACCGTGGCACCAATCTACTCAACCAATGCCTGAGCAACCTCAAAGCACTATTCCTTCTCAGCCGTATCGCTTATCAACATACGACAAGGAATGCCCTCCTGAAGGACTGTCCCATGGGCCGCATGTCTGAAGTTTGCCCAGCATTGTGGGCAGGCAACCGAAGTCAATAGTCCTCTTGACTATTTGTCAGCATCGTAAGCGGCTGCTTGCGTCGACAGCCACACTGCACGAATCAGCTGGGACCTGGGAATAGTAGCAGGGAGGTAGCGTGCCAGATTCTGCCACATCCTACATGGACAAGCGAAGGACATCGGATACTGGAGACAGAGACCAACACTTGGATGAGCTATTGGAGAACACTGGAGACGAGGCTACCACCTGGACAAGCTGTTGGATCTGGATTACTGGATCGCTGGGCAAGACAAGAGGGCTATCAAGTCATGTGCTAGGAGGCTCTACAAACTCAGTCGCAGCCAACTTGCTCGTGCCTAGTGCTTGCTCAAGCCACCTGGTCGACATAGAGCTCCTGAAACACACAGCACAATTTCGTCAGGTCTCCACCAACTTGCGCAGACGCTGTTGATCGCAATGGCGCTGCAAGCTGCCTGGATCTCGAATGCCGTCCACGACTCATCGTATCACCACTATCGAAACAAAAATGCGAGTGCATACTATTGCAGAGTCTCCACTACCGTCTACTAATCACTGTGGACATCCTGAGGCTTCCACCATGCAGGAGTAGGGCAATATCGGCTTTACTGCATTTGATGGTTGCGAGCACGAGAGCGGCTGCTGGCGGATGAACTTCCAAGGCTCCAAGGAAGAGACACACAAGGCCAAGGCTTTTGCTTTGTCGCTGCGCCATCGTTCAACCTCCTGTGCGGCTGGCAGGCTGCAGATCTGCACGGTTCTTGACCGCGAGTGGCATAGCTCGTGAGACAAGCGATGTGACCACGCATGACTACCATGCGACAAGATTACACGCTTGTGCTTTCATGGGCAAGCTTCATGCAGGCAATCGAGCAACACGATACAGCTGGAGAAATCTAGAGCCCCCAAGCGCTGGTACATTCATCTCTCTGTCAAAGTCACTCAACGCTCGACCGCCTGGTTGGCAACACGAAGGGCAGCCACTGGATGCAAGCGACAACATGCCTGGTCGATTGTTTGGCTCAGCTGCAATTGCCATGACCAAATTGTGGCGCTGCCAAATTTCACTTGTTGCAGAAGGCGTTTGTGGATCGCAAGCCGTATTCAAGACAACTTTGAGGATCTGCTCAGCGATCACTTACCACGATGAGAGTCGCTTGCTGCTTGCAAACCAAATCAAGCTGATCGCAACTACCTGCTGTGGCTTTGAGCATCCAGCACAAGGTTGTGCCTGGAGAGACCATCGTCATCTCGAATGGACGATCACTTCATAAGTGGAACATTAACACAAAGTCTGGGCTGGAGATGACTGCCATCCATCAACGTTGAGGCGCCCAATCACAGCTGCTTGTGGCATCACTGAATGCAGATCGTTAGAGCATCTTGCTACATCGCCCTAAGGAGGCTACCAGCCAGAAAGTCATTCGTGATGCAAGCGACCGACGCTATACACTCTAACCTTAGCCACTGGACTTTGTCTCGATCGTACACGGACCAGCTGGGCATGCCCTTTCGTCTTTGGGCTGCTGCATGTCGGCCCTGGCCGCATTTATGCATCGTGGTCACAAGCAACGGGAGGACGACGACGGCAGTGTCGATGGCCATGACTTACCGCTGGACGAGAGCATCATGGCTCATCAGCTGGACCAGCATGGCATTCAACAGCCGCCAGGAAATCTCTTCAACTCACCAGCGCCCAACCGTTCGATAGTTGGCGCTCTCACACCATCTGCGACCAAGCGCTAGCCATCTGGTTCAACTAGAAAAGTTGTGGAAGGCATCTGGAAATCCTACTCAGAAGCCGTTTCACACAGCCAGAAAGAACAATAAAAGCTAAGCGCGAGCATCAGCACCAGCAACATCATAGCCCGGCTCGCAACAAAAGAGAGACTTGGTCTGTGGTTCGAGCTTAAACCAGAACAGGCAGTCGAAGAGTCTTCGCTTGGCCGGTGGACGCATTCTTGCGTATCATGTCACTCACGAAGACAAGCCCTTGCTCTGAGAGACCACGTATCAGCACTGCCGCATGATTGGCCACCTACCAGTGTGCTGCAGATGATGAGCATCCGTTGATCAAGGCGCTAGACCAGTGTGCCAACAGCCTGCAATCTATGCCTTCGAGGATGCAGCGAACCGTCTGTACCACTGCAAGACGCCCGCCACCACCAAGCATGCGCCTGCGATCCCATGGCACAGGTACAAGGGATGACAGTCGCAGCAAGATTGGCAAAGGTTGTGTGATGAGACACATACCTAGCACGGCTGTTGCAGACGACTGTGTGCGTGTATGTGTGGCAGTGTGTGTGCATCGACCTCAGCGAGAATGATGGAACGGCATGTTCTGTGTGTCAAACATGCCAGAATACACAAACAGATCCGCCTTACCGACAAGGTTGCAGAGTAGCGACTGCTGAGACTAATGTTGCCTCCTCAGTGGCTGGTTCTGCCTGAGCATGATCCCAGAAGGCCACGCATGAGTACCAAATTAGGAGAAGGAAGAGTGGACTCATTCTTGCGTTGCCCTTCCACTGCTGACGCGCTGGGTTCGCTGCTTGTGGATGCTGGAAACAGATGTCTGCAGGGGTTTGGCCACCTCATTGCCGCACTCATGCACCTCAACCAATCAGCTGGAGCCACTGTCAAGGTTTTCGAGCCTTGCCCTCGTCACTCGCAAGCGTGAGCATCGACTGTCAGGCTGCTGGCTGCACACGCTTGCATGCTTTTTTCAACGCAGGCGGCAACCAGTCGCCAACCCAACGCATTACGAATTCTGAGGCACAGTGGACCCACCACTAGGTCATGTAGGGGTCCGCCTCTTTGCTCACACTGCCTGCAGCTAATCTCGCACCACCGAACGGTAGGAAATGTGTGAGATCAGGTAGGCGTGCTAGCCTTCATTTTTTCTTTCCATGTCCATGCACACCCCTGGTCTGGTCCCAGAAGTAGTGGGATTACTCTTGTGAGCTTTGGAGCTATCGTGTCGTGGCCCAGGATCAAAACAGTTGTCGTTTCTGAACGATCATGGGTCCTTAGCATCGACAAGGTCGCAGCGTCGTGTCACTCTCTGGCTCTCGCGATACATATCTCTACTACACCTCTTGCACTTCACCAGACACCCTCCTAAAGACGACCATTATCCTCTATACTCACTTCACCCTCAACACTCAACGACCTCAACGACCAGCCTCACTCACAGGTACACTGTCTGTGTGCACCTTTTGTCCTTTCCTTACTAGAACGCTTTTAATCAATCAGTGCGGACCTATCAGCGACAGGGCTACACTGCTACTTCATCTGCCTTCTTTCCTGCAGCCAGCTCACCAGGCGAACGAACTTTTGCCCTGATCTTGCCTCACCATTTCGTTATCACCAGGGACATCCAGCCTTCTTCTCGCCTTTCTCTTTCAGCTCCCCTCAAAGGCCTGGTGCCAGGACGTTCGACACTCAAACCTCGTCGGATCTACTCACATATATCCTTCGATCCTGCTACCCAAGGAAGGCTCACTCTTGCTTATGTTCACTATTTCCTTTGAGAGCCTGCTTGAGTGCGTGTTCAATCCATCACTGGGACCACACTATGCAAACACCACCAACTCACCTCGGTTTACAAGGATCCAATGGCTCTGATTCCAGATAGGTCTCATCCTCCAGACCACATCAAGCCATCTCAGTCCTTGGAACTGGTGCTTTATGGCACAGTGTATCGAGCCCAGGATGTCAACACTGGCATGAATCTATGCTGTCAGGCATTGAACAAGCTTGGTCTTGATGCTCGACAAATCGCTTCCAGAAGCGAGAGGTCGAAACTTCACTACAGGCCAGTTTGTCACCCTAACGTCTTGTCAATGTACAGGATAATTGACAGTGCTGACTGCACCTACGTTGTCTTGGAGTACTGCCAGAAGGTGACCTCTTTGCCAAGATCACTGAGGAGGGCCACTATGTCCGGGACGATGCCAAGGCTAGAGCTGTCTTCTGCAATTGCTGCAGGCTGTTCAGTACTGCCACTCTCTCAACATCTATCATCGGGACCTGAAGCCAGAGAACATCATGGTCGCCGATAATGGATCGTCAATACGCTTGGGCGACTTTGGTCTTGCCACCAAGGAGCACATTCACGAGATTTTGGATGCGGATCTACCTTCTACATGTCACCTGAATGCCAGGAGGCCAACCCACGACCTACATCGTGGTACAGATCAGCTGCCAACGACGTCTGTCCCTTGGAGTCATCCTCGTCCAACCTCACTGTGGCCGCAACCCTGGAAGCGAGCGAACGATGATGACTCTACCTTCAGAGCTTTCAGGAAGGACGCCAACTTCCTCAAGACTATCCTGCCAATCAACGACGAGCTCAACAGCATCCGCGAGCTATCTTTGAAGTCATCCAACGAAGCGCATTACCATCCCACAGCTGATCGCACGCATTGAGCAGTGTCCAAGACTCACTCACCAGTTCGATGCACCACTCAGCCCACCAGAGTCACCAGTGGAGAGTGGTCATCAATGACTGCACTGAGGATGTCATGGAATGTCGACGATCAAGACGATGCCGGCACTTCGATTGCCATCGCCGAGATATGCTCAGACACCCTTCTACTACCCCCATCACCACCAGGATCCATACGGGCACACCTGGATTTACCACCCTTATACGTCGCAAGTAGGACCCAGTATAGTACTGGTCATCTGGCTCCTCAACCATACTGGAATGGCTGGAACAACTGTGTGTACACAGCAGCACCACAGTTCTTCTATCCTTCATATACACCTGCCTATTCAGCAGTGTACTGAAGCATGGACTTCTAGCTTGCCCTCACGATATCTACCTTACGAATTGCACTTGGAGGCCACTGGAGCTTGGGAGTTCAATCTTATCACACACCACAACAGATACCCAGTCATTTTTGGAAAGCGAATTTATCAAAACCCTTACTTGGACTGCCACCCATCAGAGTTTGCTGTCTTGAAGACACCTCCACTTGCAGATGAACGATAGATGGGACATTCAGGCATGTTGCACAGAAAAGCAGCTACCAATAACAGGATCGGCGTTGGGCAGACAATGAAAACGATATGATCTTCATGCCAACAACGCTATGTGTACATATAGAAGCACTTCAATAGTCACAGCTGCTCGTATGCAAGCTCTGTAATACCATCAAACCACCCATATTGCGATCATCCTCATCAGTGTCTTGGGGGCCTGCTGCATGCGTGAGTGACTTTGCGAGCAGTCGAACCAGTTCTGGACCGATCCATGGGACGACAGTCACCGCAGTCATGGTTTCAAACCAGTAGCGTCAACCACCCAAGAAGTAGTGCAGTGAGATCTGCTGGTTGGGGGCAGATCAATTGCCAGTGAGACGGGACTGCAGAGCGAGAGAAGGCTGGAATGAGGGATCCAAGCAGGTGCAGCACGGCAAGATTGACGAGGCAGATGATCACAAGCGTGCCAGGGCCACCTTAGACAAGGGCAACGAATCAGCGAGCTGCATTGAGCTTGCCGGCCTATCAAAGTTCATGCGTACTTTGTCGATGTGCCCCAGCGTGCCAGCCGTCGTCTGAGCGAGCAAGAGGAGCAGGTTGTGCAGGCCGCAGAGGATACATACCGGCTAGCTAATGTACCGTCCTACAGTAGTCGGAGACAGCTCCCTGTGTCTGTCTTTTGATGGATGCACTGCATTGATGTCACCACCCAGGACGATCCTTGTGCAGCTCTGCGTCGTCGTGAGAAGGGCCGCACAGCATGCTTTTGCCCAGCCCTTGCTTTGCAGATCCGTTCTCGCCATTGGGTAGCACCAGCTGCATGTGCCTGTCGAAGATCGAAGAATTGTGAGGAGCACAGCTGACGACGAACAATGGATCGCTGCAAAGGCCGCTTTCACATTCCTATGCATGACTCAATCCAAAACAAGACAAGTCTTGTTGATGGAGAGAAGTCCTGTCACATCCCGTGACCGTACCCAGCTGCGTGTGACATGCAGCCCTCATAGATCCTCTGGACTGAGACTGGCCGATAGCTTTGATCTGGCCGTCACTGCAGGACGATTCTACCGCACCTGTGCTGGAGCCATCTGTGCCAATGCAGACTTCTTGCTAGCCTGCTGTGCATGGGCTTGGCTAGTGGTGAGGTTCTTGATGAATGGATGTCTCAGAGCGTCCATAGGTGTGATACGCTTGGCAGGATCCAGCTGCAAGCACTTGTCCAGCAGGTCGCAGAGGTTATCGACAGCCTTGAGGACCTCAGCGCCGCCATCGTTAATGTTAGCCTTGATCCTAGCTCTCAGATCCTTGCCCGCAGCTATCTTGTGCAGCGCAGGTTGTCTCAAAGTCGTTTGACCTGTCACTTTGTCCAGCTCAATGGAGATGTAGTTGCCGTGCTGTTTCAAAGTGCTTGTCGTACAGCGACGACTTCTTCAGCATGCGGTTCGGTATCTTACCCGGCATTCCTGGATCACTCGCAGCATCTGGTTGTTGTCTGCGCCTGCAAACAGGATTCGGCCAGTGTACAGCTCGAACAGTGTGCAACGATGGACCACATGTCGATTGCATAGTCGAATGGCATGCCCAGGATGACTTCTGGTGCTCGATAGAAGCGTGAGACCAGGTATGGTGTGATCTCCGTGTTGTCGATCTTGGCGGCTGTGCCAAAGTCACAGACTTTGATGCGCTTCGTCTTCTCGCTGACAAGAATGTTGTCTGGCTTCAAGTCAGCATGGAGCACCTCATTCTTCTGCAAATGGTACAGTGCGTGGAACATCTGAGTTGAGAAAGCACGAACGGCATCCAGACTGAGACCAACAAGCCGTCCATGCCGCTTCAATGTCTCACGCAAATCACCATCGAGCGCTTCAAAGACCAGGCACAGATGCTTCTTGTGATCGAAGTGGCCCAGCAAACGAATGATATGTCGCTTGTCCTCAGGATCTGTGTCGTTGAGCTCTGTGACAAAGTCCAGCTCCTTCGTGCCTGCCTTGTACATGGTATCGTTGTTGCAAGCAATCTTGATAGCCACAGCACGACCAGAAGTGATGTCCTGAGCTGCTATGACAGTTGCGAATGTGCCCTTGCCAAGCTGCTTCTGCACAGCGTACTTGCCGTCAAGCAGCTCGCCCAAAGGGTTTACCTTGTAGTGTCCGTCAGGGTAAATCCCAGTTGTCCAGCATGCCTGCGTCCAACGTCTTGGCTTGTTTGGTGAGGTCGATCTTCTTAAGCTTGCTCTCAGAGGCGAACATATCGCCTTTCAGCGAACATGTCCAGCTCTTCGTCAGGTTTTGCATCGGTGGGCTGTGTGGGTTGCTGTAAATCGCGGCGGTCTTCCTGCATGTCCATAGAAGGGTCATAGTCTGCGGCGGATGGCCCTTGGTTGACATCCGCTACATCTTTGCGTTCCACGATGTCGTCTGCGAGGTTAATGGTGAAGGAGGATGGGGAGAAGGGGCTGAGCTTGGAGAGTCTGGTCCCGGTGTGCGAGGAGACTCAAGCATCGACGCTGTGTCATCTAGGTTAGCAGAGCATGTAGCGGTCATCGCACACTTACGTGACTTTGGAGATCCATTGGAGTCATGGAGAGGTGTGTTGGGAGCAGAAGTGATGTTCTGCTCAAGGGCTTGCACCAGCAATGGTTGTTGCGTCTTGTGCTTTGCCTTGATCGCTTCTCGTCTCTTGCGTCGCTGCTCTATAAGCTCAGCGTCCGATAAACTTTGTCACCTCTTGTACCTCTGACTCTCTGCTGTCAGCATCAGCCACCGAAGGCTGTCGTTCTTTCGAGACATGCTCAGCCTTGGCAGCTGTCGCTACGTGGTTGTTCTGAGGCTTCTCTGAAATCGCTTCGGCTGCTCTGCTTGGATCTCGCTGACGACAGAAGCTGACGATCCTGGACGTTTGTCGATAGAGGTTGTTCTGTTGTGACGATATGGTGAACGACTGCGATCTCTAGCATGCGAGCGATCGTGATACTTGCCATTTGACCTGTAGTCGTCCTCCCTTCGCCTCTTATGCTCATCCTCATTGTAGATCTTCTGTCGCCTAGACTCTGATGTTGCACTGTTGTAGTGATCTCCCTCATACTGTCTCTTGCTGCTCTTGCCTGGGTCTGCTCGATATGGCGACCGCGATCGATCCTTTGGCTCCGATATGGTGAACGTGATCGTTCTCGTCGGTATGGTGATCTTGAGCGCTGTCGACGATATGGTGATCTGGATCGTTGTCTGTCCGTTCTGCCGCTTCCATAGTCCTTGGTTTGTTGCTCGAATCGAGATGAACTGCCATATGCTGGCCTGCCATAGGAGTTAACTTGGCTTCGCTTATAATCGTGTG
>JAMXBC010000622.1:0-16562 GCA_024138005.1 Lumnitzera racemosa | reverse complement strand
AAAAGGCAGCAGCGACCAGAGGTCTTGGCAGGTAGCCCCGCCTGGATTACTCGCGCTTCGGAGCCGTGCAGGGCTGGGATGGCGGGCCAGTGTGAAAGTCGAGGCGCCGACAAGGGCGTACGGGAGAAGTAAAAAAAAGGCGCGGTTTCTGGTTGCGCACGCTGAGCCCGTCGCACCAACGTCCGCACGCCCGCCTGGCCGAGGGAATGGGGACCGCAGGCGCAAGCAACGGCTGCTGAGCGCAGGGTCGAAGGAAGGCGCCGGCGCGTCGGATGACCAATCCCCCGTCTCAAGTGCACCGGCTGAACGCTTATCGGGAGAAGCTCCGAGGCGGCAGACGACACCATGGCAAACACGCGGCCGGGGGAGCGAGCCGCTCGCCATTCCCCAGGCGGACGCGGCGCTCGGCGGCTTCACTTTCGAGGAGCTCGATGACGACGCGGGTACGAGGCTGACATTGAGGTGCAACGGCCGAGCGGATACGAAGGTCTATCCGGCGATGATGACGACGGCGAGGAGCAGTCATCGCACGACGACAGCTCCATGCACGACGGCGACGGCGGCGACGGCGACGGGGAGGACGACGGTGGAGGCAAGAGGACGGCAAAGTCGACGGCGACGCCCTGGAAGGTCGCCTGAAGCGTCTCTCGGTGCAGCGCCGTGGCGAGGAGGCAGCAGCCAGCAGCCGGCCGAGTGCGCGACGCCGCCCGCAAGACCCGCAGAGGCGTCACGCACAAGCGGAAACTTTAGTGAAAGTTTCGAGAGTGACAGCGAGAGCAGCGGGCCCGGTGCCGACCGCGTGAAGCGGCAAGATCTCGGCTCGCTGCTTGGCGGAAGCGAGCAGGTGCCCAGGTCGGTTGCGTTGTCCACGCATCTGACCGACGCAGAGCCTTTCCGGTCTCTCACCCGGCGGATGTCATGGACGTCGACGACGACGACGGCGCCACCACCACGCCGCGGGCTGACCAGAACGCCAATCGTGCGTGATGGGACTGTTGGAACGTTGGATGCCACTGATTTCGAACGACGAGACGGACGCCACTGGAGCCGAGTGACAAGAAGGAACGCCACTGGAGTTAGATGACGAAAAGGACCCACTGGAGTTAGATGACGAAAGGGACGCCGCTGGAGTCGGATGACGAGATAAAGACCTCTCTGAAAGAATGCCGAATCGAGCGTCGATGAACAAACGACCGGGCAATCACGGATCGGGGAGGCGGACGGGCGCCCAGGGCGCGACGAGCCAGCATCGGTCTCATCCCGGACCTCGCTCTGGCTGATTCTCGCCGTCTTCTTCGTCGTGGTCCATGCCTCTCAGCGGGTCCGACTCGGCGGCGATGGCGGCGGCGCGCTCTCCGGCTTGCGCGTGACGTGCACCCACAGCGACACGGCGCCAACGCTGAGGCCGTGCACGAGCGTGCTGGAGAAGACGAGAAAAGTGACCAGCGTCCAGATGAGCACGGCGGCGCCAAAGTTGGGCGCGTCGGGCGACGGCGCCGGCAGCGGCAGAGCGGTGCCCGTTCCAGCTGGGCGCGGGCCTCGATCGCCAGGAACAGAGCGCCGACGCCCATCGGGCCAAAGTGGCCGCAGAACGCAGCCTCGGTCCAAGTGCGCAAGTCCGGCACGAGAGGTTTTGACGCCAGCATCACCGGCAGCCGGCGTAGGAGCAAGACCGCCGCCGCCAGCGCGACAAGCTTGCCGGGTGTCACCAGCGCCAGCGCCAGCGACTGCACCTCTTGCTGCTGGTACAAGCCCCAGGGAATGACAGCCCCAAAGTAGACGAAAAAGGCAGAATGATGATCATATCCAGCACGTTGTTGAGCTTGGACTTGCGTTTTCAGCGCTGCGAACCCCCGTCGTGTGAAAAGGCTGCGCCGGCGCCGAACGCGACCAGGAAATCGTCGAGCCGAGCGTGCTCGCGATGCCGATCGCTAGCATCGCCAGCACAGGTAAAACACGACAAAATGCCGAGGGTCCGACCAGGTCGCGGCGGTACGACATGCGCAGCGAGCGGTTAGCCCAGCAGGCCGAGCGCGGCGCCGACCACGCTGCCCAGCAGGCAATGGACAGGATCGTGATGCAGAACCATCGCGCACCGCCGCGCCTCCGTGCACGCGGGTGATGGCAAAGATACCGGCGTAGATGAAAGGAAACGACACGCCGTCGTTGCAGCCTGACTCGGCCGCCAGTAGGTGGCGCACGCGAGACGGCAGCCGGGCGCTGAAGCGGCTGTTGGACAGCACGCTGGCGGCCAGCAAACCCGGGGCCGTCGGCGTCAGGCAGGCCGCCACGACCCGGCTGACCGCCCAGCCCGGCTGGAATAGATTTGTACCGCGGCGGCGCAGACAAGCAGCCGACGGTCATGACCGGGCCCAGCATATACGCAACTGATTTTCCAGTGCTTGCCAAAGTACCCCTGCGGCAGGTGCAGGCCGACGACAAAGACCTGCAGACCGCGATGACGCGCGTCATCTCCTGCGTCGTGTTGTCGCCGAGGCCCCAGCCTGAGAAGTCGAGCAGCCGGAAGCCTCGCGGGCCAGCCGCGAGGGCCCGTCAGCCGCCAGAGGCGGCTCCGACAGGTGCAGCTGTTCCTGATAAAGGTCGAGAACAACGCGTAGACTATCAGGAATCCCGAGATGACCAGATACGAGACGTGCGCCTCGGTCGGCTCCAGCTGGGTCCACTTCATTTTTGCTTGCTGCTGGTGGTGGTGGTGGTCGTCGTCGTCTGTGTTCTGTCGAGTCCTGCCCGTGGAGCAGCAAGGCGCAAGGTCCAGCTCCAGATCCAGATGGGAGAATCTTCGCGCACGGTCGGTTGCTGTCAAGACTTCCCTTGACACGTCCCGTACACAGACACCTCGAGAAATCAAGAAAGTCGAGGAGATCAAGAAATCGGCACGTGCGTGGCCACTACTGCATCGACGATCCTGAGCTGCGGCGCCGTAGGGCTGAGGCGCGCCCGCAATTGACGTCGCCCTCGAGCTACCAGATCGACGCACTCCTTTCCACAGCTCGCCAACGACGCTCGAAACAGCTTCCTGAAGCCATGCAAGCGGTGGCTGCGGCCCTGCACAGTGGCGCGGCAATGGACCTCAGCATCCAAAAGGCGCTGCACGACAAGCTCTACGAAAGCGCAAGCTAGGCGCCCTCGAGTACGCGTCTTGATCTTCTGCTGCCGGCACCACCCAGTACTAAATCAAACGACAGCCCTCGAGCGGCTGGTGCGCGATTGCCTAGCAAACAGCAAGCACGAACGCATCGCCGAGATCATCGACCAGCTGTGCAACGACTACGCATACCCTGCACCAGCCCATGCCCGCAATGGCGGCCTCATCGGGCTCGCCGCCGCGTCAATTTCGCCCTCGGCCAGCACGTCGCCCCATACCTGGAAAAGATCGTCCCGCCCGTGCTGGGCCTGCTTCGGCGATCAGGACGCCCGCGTGCGCTACTACGCCTGCGAGAGCATGTACAACATTGCAAAGACCAGCAAGGGCGAGATCCTGCCCTACTTTAACAACATCTTTGACGCCCTCGCCAAGCTGGCCGCCGAACCGGGCTCTCCGTCAAGAATGGCGCCGAGCTGCTCGAAACCCGCCTGATCAAGGAATCATCTCCGAGTCCGCCACCGCCTATGTCTCCATCCCGCACGAGCACAAGGAGGTCGGCAGCGACGTCGGGTCCGACTACGGTGACGACGGCAACGGCCCGCCCACCGCCTTTCACTCCCACGCTTCATCCCGCTCTTGAAAGAGCGCGTCTACGTCTCAATCCCTTTACGCGCATGTTCCTCGTCTCGTGGATTTCGCTGCTGGACTCGATCCCGGACCTGGAGCTCGTCTCGTACCTGCCCGACTTCCTCGACGGCCTCTTCGCTTCCTGAACGACTCGAACCAGGACGTCGTCACCTCCACGCAGCACGTCTCGAAAAGTTCCTCGAGGAGATCAAGATCATCGCCCGCGTCAAGCGCGACCTCGCCGACAGCGGCCCGCCCCTCGCCCCGGCCCGACCTGGCCCCTAGCCGCCGCGCCTTGCCAGCTCGCCTCCGCCCGACGACGCCGGCGTCGAGCACGACGGCGCGCCTGTCTCTGAGAAGCCTGTCACAAACCGCGACGACGGTTGCACCCCCACTCGACGCCGCCAGCATCCACGACAGCCACGACGAGGATGACGACCGTGATAGCGCTAGCAGCACTGCCAACGACGAGTGGCTGCCCGGCCCAGGACGTCCTCGTCGACCACGCAAAGATTCTGCACATCCTGCTCAACAAGCTCAAGGATGCCCGAGGTTTGTCTCATCTTTTTTTCTCTTCTGAAGTCGCTTTCGCCCGACGGGCCTCCGGCGGCCAGCTTCCAGCTGGACCGGCTGTTTTCTTCGAGCTGCACCACGGGAAGCTAGCACCGACCCGGCTTCACACCCAGCCTGTTGTCTGGGAAAGCCGGTTCCGCGGCGAGACGAAAACAGCCGGTCCAGCTGGAAGCTGGCCGCCGGAGGCTCGTCGGGCGAAAAAAGACTCAGCCCTTTGCCTGAAGACCTATCCTGCAGCGAGACGAAGACAGCCGGTCCAGCTGGAAGCTGGCCGCCGGAGGCCCGTCGGGCGGAGCGACCCACCCCTTACGACGCGACGAGCCCACGACTTGAAGAGAAGCTGACCACGATTTAGAAGAGCACATCCAGCTGACGGCGCTGCGGTGGATGGACAGCTTCTTTGAGATCTGCCCCGGACGAGATGCTGGCGTGCGTGCCGCAGCTGCTGACGCAGGTGCTGCCGTGCTTGTCGAGCGAAAATTGAGCAGGTGCAGCAGGCGGGGCACCGGGTGAATGACTCGTTGACGGAGTACATCATCACTATACGGGAGGGGGACGAGGGCGTGGGGGGTGGAGGAGGCGGCGGAGGGTCGCGGTGCTGCAGCACCTGGACTACGAGGCGTCGGTGGAGGCGCTGACGCAGCAGTTTCTGCACGAGCACGAGGCGACGCGGGTGGCGGCGCTGTCGTGGCTGATCATGCTGCAGAGCAAGGCGCCGCGGCGGGTGCTGGCGGCGCAGGACGGACGTTTTCCGGCGCTGCTTAAGACGCTGGCGGACACGTCGGACGCGGTGGTGACGCGCGACCTGCAGCTGCTGTCGCAGATCTCCAAGAACAGCGACGACTCGTACTTTAGCTTTCTTCATGGTCAACCTGCTGAAGCTGTTTGCGACGGACGGCGCCTGCTGGACGCGCGCGGGAATCTGATCATCCGGCAGCTGTGCCTGAACCTGAACCGGAGCGCATTCTACCGGACCATGGCCGAGTGTTTGGAGCGCGAGGACGACGTCGAGTTTGCGAGCACATGGTCCGAACCTAAACAACAACCTGATCACGGCGCCCGAGCTGGCCGAGCTGCGCCGCCGCCTGCGCAACCTCGAGGCCCGCGAACGGCCAGGGTCTTTTTGTCGTCTTGTTCAAGTCGTGGTGCCACAACGCGATCGCGACGATTTCGCTGTGCCTGCTCGCCCAGGCTACGAGCAGGCCTACAACATCCTCCAGATCTTGTCAGTCTGTCGTTTCCGTTTGCGATCCTTTCAGCTGACAGCAACAGCGCGGACATTGAGATGACGATCGGATGCTGGATCCAGATCGACAAGCTGGTGCAGCTGCTCGAGTCGCCCGTGTTCACGTACCCTGCGGCTGCAGCTGCTGGAGCCGGACCGGTTCCCTTACTTGTACAAGTGCCTGTACGGATCCTGAATGCTGCGCCGCAGTCTGCGGCCTTGCCGCGCTGAAGAACCGCTGAACTCGGTCTCGGCGATCGGGTACCTGCACGTGCCCGGCGCAGCGGGCCCGGCGCGCGGCGTGCAGGGCGCGGCGCCCGCCGTCGCCAGCGCCAGCGGCGCCTTTGAGCGCACGAACCGGCTGCGCGCCAAGGACGAGGGGACCGGTGCGCTGGGGCGAGCTGCTGGAGAAGTTTCCGCCCTGGCGCAGGAGCGCGCGCGCCGCGGCAATCCCTTGCTGGTGATTCGGCCGACGCTCGAGCGGCAACGCCGGTGCCAGGGACGCGGGCCAGCGAACGCTGCTCCTGAACGGGTCGAACGTGCCGTCGACGGGCGGGATGGACCTCTCGACGCCGCTGGCGCGCCCGCCCGGCTCGCTGACGGATCTGACAAGGCTGGGGGCCCGGGGCGGCCGGCACGAGCACGGCAGCCGCCGGCGGGCGCGGCAAAGGAGCCGCCGCGCAAGGCCAAGCTGGGGCGTCGGGAACCTCGGCCGGCTGGCGCGCGGCGTCAAGGGCCCGCCCAAGAAGTGAGCCTCTTTATTAGACATTCCTATGCTGCAGACACTCTGTCCTGCAGAGACCCCATTCTGCCCACGATAAAAGGCCGCCACGAATGCACACGATAACCCCAGTTTGGTTGTTTGGTCGATATTCGGGCGACGCTCTGTCTAGACGCAAGGAGACGCAACATCGTACAAATACATCGAGCCACCGCTCCATTTTGCTGAGAGGCTCATCCTCGAATGCACGGCCTGTCCTCGGAAGGACAGCTAATCCTCGAATGGACAGCCTGCCCGCGAATGAAAAAGCCTGCCCGGAATGAACAGCCTAGGATGCTCAAACTTGACCTTGCCGTCTTGCTGCACGCTGGCATACCGAACGGTGGTCTTGGGGGTCGGCTGCGCGCGCCCCCAGCGACCACTCGGCACCAGCGTTGGCGCTCGACGCGCGCCGCACGCCCGGCTCGCCCGCGGTCCTGCGCGCGGTCCCGGACCGACTCCTCGGCGTACCCGCTCTCGGGGACGGCAATCTCGTCGAGCTGCGCGTTCGTCAGCGCGTCGCGCACGCCCGCGTTCCGGCTTTGCACAAGCAAGGTCGTCGGGCCGTGGAATCTCAGAAATAGTCGGTCGCCCCGAAGGTGCGGCGGCCCAGACGCGCAGAGTGTGCGCGGCGCGCGCGACGAAGCGGTACGCCTGCGTCTGGCGCGTGTGCGTCCGAAGCGCCACTCGGGCAGCAGGCCGCGGGTGGGCGGGCACGGCCAGCCGTAGCGCGCCCCGCGACTTGAAGCGGTACGGCGCCGGCGGCGCGCCGCGGATGCTTTTACGCCAGCACGTTGCCCGGGTGCGCGACGTACGTCTCGCCCGCGGCGACGTGCCACCTGGCTGACGGCGCCGCGGCCGGCGAGCGCGACCAGCCCGCGGCCGCTGAGCAGCGTCTGGCCCCAGTGCGCGACGTTGAGCGAGGTGGCGGGCGCGCTGCTCACGGCGCAGGCTCGCGCCTGCCCACGCTGCCAGCCCCGTGCGCGACGCGACCTGCCAGTCCGTCCGCCCGTCGAGGTTCAGCACAGCGTACGAGGTCCCGGCCGTGCGCGAGCCGAGCACGAGCGACACGGGCGTCGTCGCTTCAATGTGCTGGTAGAGAAGGGGACGCCGAGCGCGGCGCGCGTCGAAGGGTTCAGCACGTGCAGCCCCGAGATGGCGGTCTCGGGGTCGCCAGAGAAGCCGACCAGAGTGCCGCGGCGCGTGTGCAGCGTCGTGCTGGCGGAGAGTGACACGGAGAGGAGAGACGACGATGGGCCAATGGTCTCGAAGCGCGCCGACGGGAGCGGCGTCGGCGGTGTCGAGGGCGATGCCGGGGCTGGGATCTGCTGGGGTAGGAAATGTCGAGCGGCGCGGCCGTTTTCTGTCGATGTCGGCGCCGGCTGATGTGCAGGCTCCTGGAGTGTGCGGGCGCGGCCCACGCGCGGGCCCCCGCGGCCGGCAACGCGCGCTGAAGAGCTGCGCTGCGCCGCGCTGCCTCATTGTGTTGTTTGAGACGGGCGCGCTCTGGGAGAGAGAGAAAGAGAAGAGCCGCGGGCGTGTTCCTGTCTGGCGCATTGCGCCCGATCCAGCCTGGTGCGGAGCGGCCGCACCGAGTGGTCCTCCATCACGACATCGAGCAGTCTTGTTTTTCCTCTCCCGCCGATATCGCACTTTCTTTGCTCAAAAGAACGACCACAGACGCAGACGAGGAGCTCCAGCTGCACATTTACTACACTCTTGACGGCAAGAAATTCTAAAAAAGAGCGAGGAGGAGGACACACGGCGGCGCGGCGCGCATCAGAGCTGCGACATGGGATATGATAGCTTCACAAGCTGCGCGCTCGCTGCGCGTGGCCTGCGCCAGCGGCCGCTGCCCGCGCGCCGCTCCTCTATGTTTCCACACGCGACTGGCGAGGACCTCAGTCGACAGACACAGCAGCGGACAGCGGAGATGCTTCACCCCGCACCGCGCCGCACTGGCCGGTGATAGACCGCAAAAAGGCGCGGCTGGTGCAGCAGCAGGCGGGCAAGAAGCCGGCCGAGCCTGATAGCATCCGACCGGAGACACTGCAGAAACCAAAAACAGACGCGCCCGTGGACCCGCTGCTCGTGAGGAGACCAAGTGGGAAGCAGGAGCAGCGCCGGGCAGACTGGGCCATCATCAAGGAGATGTCGCGCTACCTGTGGCCCAAGGACGAGCTGGGCACGCGGTTGCGCGTCGGCACGCCGTCAGCCTCCTCATCGGTGCCAAGGTTCTTTCTCGTTGCTCAGCGTGTGACGCCCAAGCTAAGCAGGACCAAAAAGGTGCTGAACGTGCAGGTGCCGTTCTACTTCAAGTCGATCGTGGACAGCATGAACATTGACTTTGCTGCGGCGGGCGGGACGGTGACGGCGGTGGCCGGGTCGATGATCGTGGCGTACGGCGCGACGCGGGTCGGGGCCGTGCTGTTCCAGGAGCTCCCGCAACGCTGTTGTTTGCGAGCGTCGCGCAGAAGGCATCCGCGGGTCGCGCGGTCAGTCTTTGAGCACCTCCTGAAGCTCGACCTCAACTTCCACCTGTCGAGACAGACGGGCGGGCTGACGCGCGCCATCGACCGCGGCACAAAGGGCATCAGCTTCCTGCTCACCTCGATGGTCTTCCACATCATCCCGACCGCGCTCGAGATCTCGCTCGTTCGGGATCCTGACGTACCAGTACGGGCGTCGTTTGCGGCCATCACCGGCGGCGACAATGGTGGCCTACTCGGCCTTTACCATCACGACGACCGCGTGGCGCCAAAGTTCCGCAAGCAGGCCAACGCGGCGGACAACAAGGGCGCCACCGTCGCCGTCGACTCGCTCATCAACTACGAGGCCGTCAAGTATTTCAAACAACGAGGCCTATGAAACAGCGCGGTACGACGCGGCGCTGCAGAACTACGAGAAGGCGTCCATCAAAGTCGCGACCTCGTTGACTTTCCTCAAACACTGGCCAGAACGTCATCTTCTCGAGCGCGCTGACCGCGATGATGTACCTGGCCGCGCGTGGCGTCGCGGACGGATCGCTGACCCTCGGCGACCTCGTCATGGTCAACCAGCTTGTTTTCCAGCTGTCGGTGCCGCTCAACTTTCTCGGCAGCGTGTACCGCGAGCTGCGGCAGCGTTGCTCGACATGGAGACGCTGTTCAACCCGCAGAAAGTCAACGTCGCCATCAAAGAAGCACCGAATGGCCGCGCTCGACCTGCGCGCCGGCGGCGAGATCCGCTTCGAGAATTGTGACCTTTGGATACCGGCCCGACCGGCCGATCCTGCGCAACATCTCGTTCACGATCCCCGGGGGGCAAAAAGGTCGCCATCGTCGGTCCGTCCGGGTGCGGCAAGTCGACGGTGATCCGGCTGCTGTTCCGCTTCTAACGACGTGCAGGGCGGGCGGATCCTGATCGACGGGCAGGACATCCGGGACGTCTCGCTCGAGTCGCTGCGGCGCGCGGTCGGGGTCGTCCCGCAGGACACGCCGCTGTTTAACGCGAGCATCGCGCCACAAACCTGCGGTACGGGCGCATCGACGCGACGACGAGGAGGTCCGCGCGGCCGCCGCGCGCGCCCGCATCGCGACGCCATCGCCGCCTGGCCGCAGGGGCTGGGACACGGCCGTCGGCGGAGCGCGGCATGATGATCTCCGGCGGCGAAGCAGCGCCTCGCACATCGCGCGGTTGTTGGCCAAGGCCCCCTTGTTCTTCTTTGACGAAGCGACGAGTGCGCTCGATACGCCGACCGGAGGCGTGCTCGCAAGATCAACGCTCTTCAGCTGAGCGGCGCCGCACGGCCGTATTCGTCGCGCACGGCTGCGGCGATCTACGACCGGACTGATTTAGTGTTCAAGGACGGGGGTCGTCGGCAGAGCGGCCGCACAGGGAGCTTGTCGACCGTGACGGTGTTCGGCGAGCTTGGGGGGGTCTCTTTGTTGTTCTAGAGGATTGAAGAGAATAATGTAATGGACGAGTAGCCCAGGGAGCTCGCAGAGGACACGTCGCGGTCCCTCGTCAAGCGGTGGCGAAGCCAAGTCCTGACCGCTGTGGCTCCCCGCTTCAAAGGGGACGAAGCACCAATTCGAATACCAAACCACGACCGACACCCAAGAACCAAACACCGTGCGCGTGAAATAGAGAGCTGCCGTTGCCGAGGACAAAAACACCGCTTGATCTCCTCGTAGATGGGACCTCGCGCTCCTTGGAGGGGTGTCCTTTTCCTTGCAAGTCGAAAAAGTGCTCCGGGTCAGGTCCGCGGTGGCCGTCGCCCCGGGTGGGTGGTAGGGCTCCAGGTAGGGGTCTTGGGCCCGTCGACGGTGATGCGCTTGCCCGGGTTAAGGGGAGCAGTTCTCGAGCAGGTCGAGCGCGGTGTCGGCCCGCCTGCGGGAACAGCGCCCGCCACGGCACCTTCTTCTTGAACGGCAGCGACCGGATGTACTCGCGCGCCCGCCGCGACTTGATCCCGATAGTCCTCCATCGTCGGCGTGCCCAGGATGTCCAGAATCAGCGTCGTGGTGGTGGTCTATTGCCGTTAGTCTTCTTGAGCTCTTCATTGAAGAAAAACCCTGTGGTAGAAAGACCACAGTCCGCCGGGGAAAGCGGCTTGCCGGAGGCATCTCCCAAGAATACAGCCGACGGGACCAGACGTGATCGCCTTGGTGTACTCTTTTAAATGAGGCATGATTCGGGCGCGGGGGTACCGCGGGTCGCGGACGTATTCCGTCCATGAAGCCGCCGTTGTCCTCGGTGCTGGCGGCGGCCTGCGGGCCAGGCCAAAGTCGCCACCCTTCAGGCGCAGTTGGCGTTCGCAAGGTTTCGCGGCTTCGGTCGCGGTGCGCACTTGCCGGTGCATCGCCTTGGCGCGGCAGCGTTGGTAGTAAAGTACGGCAGGGTCGTCCGACGGTCCTGCTCCGGATCACCCGGTGCATGTCCGTCTCCATCAGCTCCTGACCAGGTATAACCTCTTTTGAACGGTCAAACGCCGCGGCCGCTGGATGTCCAGGTCGAGATGATGTTCTCGTGGTTGAAAGGCCGCAAGCTTCATTCCCGCAGCGTCCGCAGGCAGAACATTGAGGGTCAAACGGCGTGACTTCTTGATCGCCACTTTTTTGCCCCGACGGGCTTGTGCAGGCGGGCTTTTCTTTCTTAGTTCTGGTACCGTTGAATCTTGACAACAATCCCAGACGACGCCGTCGCGCCTCGCCGACGACATCATAATGTCTACTGGTCCGACACGTTGAACGCGACCTTGCGCGAGCCGTCCTGCGCGCCTGGCGAGACATGGCGGCGGTTATAGATGGCTTTGCGTCGCGAGCGCCGGGTCGGATCCGCGGGTTCCTCGATGCGCTCAATGGCAGCTCGTCGGCAGGCTCTTGCTCGGAGACGTTACGGCGGGGTTGTAGCTGCGCACGAAAGAGTCACCCCCTGTCCCGTCCCCATTGTGACGATGCTGGAGCGCGCCGGCATCTTCTCAGGCAGGAGGTAGAGACGAGCAGGCCAATGTCGCCGCTGCAACCGCCGCTCGCCGGACAGACCCATGGGCAGGGAACCATTCAAAAATCGACTGAGGATAAGTCCAAGCGCCCGTTCGAACAGAAACAGCAGGAACAAAGACAGGGCCAGCCTCTTCAAGCGCAGACTTGGCGGACGAAGTGTCAGACCCTGCGGACGCGCCCAAACAAAAGGGACCGCGGGGCTGGTGCCTCGCGGGGTCGGGCGGCGCGTGGTGCCGCGGCTTTGGGGGGATGAGAGGGCCCAGCGAAAGGTCCAGCGATCAGAATGCCTGCCACCTGAACCGAGCGCGCTTGTCAATGCGCAGTTGCAATCCGGGTCGAGAGGGCCCGAAACTCCGGCGTCGCATATCTATACGGCGCCGGGCGGCCCAGCAGCAAGACCCCGGCCGCGCCCGAGGGCCTGCCGGGCGCTGTAATGATCGCCGCCGCGGCTACCTGCAGCAGCCCGGCCAATCGACGCGGCACGGGCGCGCAGCCGGCTCCGCTAAGCGCCTGGACCTCCGGCCCTGGTCGAGTGCCGGCGCGTGACCTCTCCTCTGAAGCGCCGTTTAATCTTGTTGTTTGGCTGCGCGCCGTCCTGCTGCGCCACATCCCTGCTCCAGACAGGTTTCAGTCGTCTTTCGCCACTTTGGTCGTTGTCGGACCAGGCCCGGGGACGCACCGGCACCGGCGCGAAGAACGGATGTGTGGCGACGTCATGGATGCACCATTACGGCAGGGGCGCGCCAGAGTTGAGAAGAGTCATTCCAAACGGCCACGTCTCATGCGCGCGCTTTTCATCCACAGCGCCCTCCTTCTATTGGTCGTACACGGAGCAAGAAAGCAGCCGGTCCAGCTGGACCGGTGTCTTGTCCGGGCTCGGGGGGATCGGGAGAAAAACTAGCCGCGGGGGCCGTCGGGGGAAGGGCCGGTGCGCCAGCGCCCTCCCATTGTCGCAGTTGAGCGGGCCTTGCCGAGCTTCTCGTTGACGGGTTGTGGGCCTGCACTCCAGCGGCCGAACTCGTCCGCAGCTGACCCGCGCGCGTTTGCTTCGGAGCTGAGCTTCGCGGAAGTCGGCCGCGCAGGGCGCCGGGTACACTCGAGAAGGACGAGATGAAGGAGCGCGTCTGCGACTGTGCGCAGGCGCCTGTCGGATATGTCGCGGCATGGTGTGCAGGAATCCACGTCGAGCGGCCGAGTGTCTCGGCGTCGCCGGGCAGGTGTTCGGCGCGGGCGTACTCGCGGGCTGGTTTGGCTTCTTGTCGTGCGCCTTGGCCTGGCCATCCACGGACGCACGGGCGTGCACGACCTGCTCTGTTTGTCGATCGCGTTAGCAGACTCACTGCTTTCCTCGACGAGCGACTCACGGCTTGCCGTGGGGGCCGGCCCGAGCCTTTGGGCGGCGGTGCGGCTGGCCGTCGCCACTTTCGGTGGACGTCATCTGGGCAGCGTGCTTGAACGCACGGCGAGAGGAATTCCGTGAGGATGGGGAGCTAGTGAGATCACTGGCATATGCACGGGCCCTGCGCACATTGCTGCCGCCCGTGTTTGCTTTGGAATCCGCCGCCGGCCGGGGAAATGCTCGACGTGGCGCTTCAAAACGATCCTTGTTGCCGCGGCCGTTGCAGACATGGCTTTTGAGAGCTTGCCTTTGTTGGACTGCCCAAGGTTACGCTTCTCACGGCACGTGCGCTTTTCTTCGTCACCGTGATCCCTCAAAAGCTACGGAGGCAATTGGGTTGTTCGACACTGGCGAGATGCTTGGCCGAGGGGCCTGGGAACCAAGGCTCGGAGCGACAGATCTCAAAAGCGCGTCGTCAGGCCGGACGGGGGCCCGAATACGGCGGCAGAATCCTGCCGGCTGAACGTCGGCGCCGCCCAATTTTAGCCGCATACAGAACCGTCCTGCCGTACGGGCGCCGCGCCGTGGCCGCCCACCGACCGTTCTTCTCGCGCGGCTCGACCGAACTTCTTCCTGGGCCTTCACGCACCCTCGCCACCTGCGGCTGAACCCTCGCTGGATGAACTCTTGACGCAACATCAGGCGATGATCAATAAAAAATCACCCGGCCCGCGGCTTTCCCCGGGCGCCACAGACGCCGGACTCCAACGACGCCCGGACTGGCATAGCTTGGACCCGGACCGACTGCTGGGGTAAAACCTTCTCCGGCCGGGGGCTGGCCTCTCGTTCGTCGATCCTTTGTCAATCACCGCGGTTTGTTGATATTGACGTGCCTCTGGCACGGTCCAGCCCGTCCCCCAGACACCCCAGGCCTGTCCGCTGTTCCCAGCCTGTCGCCGGCCTGAATGCGACCTGGTGGCCTGCCGACCTGGCGACAGCGACGCAAGAGGCAACGGCCTTCGGAGGGAAATTCTTCCGCTGCCAAGGCTTCCGCGATCGCCAAATTTGGACTTCTGTTTAGCCAGAAGCGTTCCACCCGGCTGGTCTGTCACTTCGGGATCCTGCTCGGCATTGGCTTTTCAAACACGGATCGATGACGGCCGTGATTCTCTGCGCCAACGGCCGTGTGATGGAGGATCACATATACACCTGCATCCGCGGCTGTCCTCATATCTGCTCATCATTACCACTCGGCTTTCCAGAGCTTCTCAGTTTTCCCCCATCCTCTCCGCACTTCTTACAAGCTGCTCAACATGGTCTCGAACGTTGTCGTCGCCACGCGCTGGCTGCCGGCGCCGCGGCGCAGTAACCTAGAGTGCAACCCGGCCCATGCCTACCGCCGGCGTCCCTGCGTCGCCAGCCCGATCCTCACTTTGGACCGCGCCGACGGCGCCCCGACGGCCCTGGCCAGTACACGTACAGTCAAAACCCGGCTCACGCCTACCCGAACCGGCGTGCCCTCGTCGCCAGCCGCGCCGCACTTTGTCACCGGCGGTGCTGCACCACGCACCTTTGCCTATGAGTGCAACCCGGCCCACCCACCCGCGGGTGCACCTGTGTTGCCAGCCCCGACGCCCACTTTGTGACCGCCGGCGCCACGCCCACCTCGACCTTTTTCGTACAGTGCAACCCGGCCCCGCAACCCACCGGCGTCACCTGCGTCGCTGCCCGACCCCCCCCTTCGTGACCGCCGGTTTTCCACGCCTACGTCGACGTTCCCTACGAGTGCAACCCGGCCACCCTACCCGACCGGCGTGACCTGCGTCGCCAGCCCGCCCCCCCACTTCGTGACCGCCGGCGCGGCGCCGACGTCGCGTTCCCACAGTGCAACCCCCGGGGCACGCCTACCCGAGCGGCATCACCTGCGTGGGCCTGCCGACGCCGACTTTGTCACCGCCGGCGCGGGGCCACGTCCAGCGCCGCGTACGAGTGCAACCCGGCGCACGCCACCCGAGGGATCTCGTGCGTCGCCACCCAAGCCCGCCTTTGTCACCGCCGCCCGGGCAGCGCGACCAAGGCGCCCACCACCGCGGCCGCCATCTCGGCGTCACGCCCACCGGCCCGCTATCCGTTCACCGGCGCGGCCAACAAGCTTGCCGGCTCGTGGCTGGCGCGCCGCTCTCGCCCCGGCTGCCCCTTTTCTTAGATTTCACAGCTCGGTTCTCCGAGCCGCCGATAAGGTAATGCTTCCTGCATGCAGCCTCTCTTTGATTTACCCATAGCCACAGACTAATCAATCCTTGCATCTATTCTGTTCCAACCTTGCTTGCGCCGTCCGCGTCGATCTCGGGCTAAATGGGGCATTCTCAAAGCCGAGCGGGGGCTCGACTCTCCCGCCCACCTAATCCAACGTGCATCGGATCGAAGGACGCCAATCCCTGTCCAGCGCCAACTACCCCGGGTAGCCGACAACAATACCATCATGACCCGTCGATGTTCACTTCTCTGGAGCAGGAAAGACATCACACAATGGCCAGCAATGATGCCTGCCCGCGCACGCCGCTGTATCTGCTCAAGACGCGTCTGTGCCCAAAACGGGCTACGCCACCCTCTTTCGCAACCTCCTCCCCCCCGCCCTTCGAGCCCATCTTCGTGCCGGTTCTGGGCACCGCTTCCGGCCCGTCGCGTGGCGCAGATTCGCGCGTTTCCGCACCGGCGCCATCCGCGGGCCCTCCCTTCGTTCAGCGGCCACGCTACGGCGGCGCAATCTTCACTCGCGCGCGCCGTCGAGGCGTTCGCCAGCGTCGTGCAGGAATTGCGCGCCACGGCCCCGCCGCGTCTCCCAAGCACTCACGCCGGGCTGCCGCTGTACGTCGTCGGCCCGGCCCAGCCACCTCCGTGCCGCGCTGCAGCTGCCCTGTGCTGTCACCGGCGCGCGGCGGCAAAGGCGAGGCCTCGCGACTTCATGCTCGCAGACACCCGCGCGGTGGCGTCCGGGCCTCTGAGCAGCACACGGACGTCCCGCGCTGCTTTTCTCTCGGCGAGACCCCCCGCGACATCATTCCCGGCGATGGATCCGGCGCTGGACGCGGCGCGGCGGATCCCAGTCGACGAGTGACCGTCTACGAGACCGGCCGTGATGGCCTCGTTTGAAGAACTTTGCGCAGCTGGTCAGGCGCCGCCCGCTGTTGATGAGAACGGACAGAGACGGCCGTGGGCGGTCGTGTTCTGCCGACCGGCTGCGAGGCGTGCTGCGGTGCTCGGCTTGCTCGGCGCGGATGGGCGCGCGCGCGAGGTCTTGCCGAGCGGCGTGGCGACCTCGGTCCGACTACGCGCGCCACCTGCGCTCCGGTTTGGCTTTGGCCGGACGTGGCGCGGCGGAGCCGATCCGGGCGGGGCGGACGGGATCCGGCCTGGCTGGCGGCGCGCTCTTCGTAGGTGACAGA
>JAMXBC010000621.1:0-16573 GCA_024138005.1 Lumnitzera racemosa | reverse complement strand
ATTGTTCATTTTTGTTCTTCGAATTTTTGTAAGACTTTACTGTTTTTTTCATAAAACACTTACACCCCAAACACTGATTTATAAAATAGTAGGTTTCTTACCTTTAAAATTTCATATTGTCACTTGTAAAGGTTTTATATAAACTTGTTGATAATGTAGCAGCAGTGAAGTGCTTAACCCAAAAATATTCAACTATAACACTTTATTCAACATAGTTCATGTCTTTTCTCGAATATTTTTTTTTTTTAAAAATTACCCTTTTTTGTGATGTGTTACAACGTATAAAAAAAATTATGAATTATGCACATTCCCCCAAGAAAACGTTATTAAATTAGTATTATAAATTTTTTTCATGATCTATTTAATATTGTTAAAAATTTCCCTTTTCTTCTGAACTTACTAGAAAACGTTTAAAAAAAATTTTAATACTCATTTTTATGATGAAAAAATTTGAACTAGATATATTTAGAAAAAATCATTAAAAAATCACAAAACCATATTTGTTTTTACCTTAACTTAATGTTTTGGTAGGAAAACAAATCCATATGTAAAAATTTAAGGGTTTTTAGGGTTGACATTCTTACTCTTATGGAAAAATTAACTCGATTTTTTTTATACTGCAGCAAAAAATTCATCTTGAATTTTTGTTAGGCAACCCATTCATAGATTCTTTTTAGATGATTTTTCCATTTGAAAAAAATTCCATGTTTTAATTTCAAACCCCATAGAAAAAATTTTATCATGAACGAATAAGAAAAAATTTCAAAATCAATTTTGTAAAGTTTGATAAGATAGATATTTTCCTTTTGACCTTTAAAAGGCTTATTTCCCCATTTTTATAAAAAACCAATTGCTCTATTGATTTTAAAAGATATCTTATATCTTTTATATAAATTGGGGTTTTGTTTAACAAATTATGTTTTTAATCCTTTTCAAAGACAATTTTAAATTATATGGGGAAATACCAAACATACCAGTTGCCCTTTACCTCTACTATTGTTCTAAATTTAACATGCCATCTTCTTTTCCAAAAAATAAATTTGGGAACAAAAAAGCATCTCCACCTATGCCTTAAATAACCCTATTGAGGTACCATGTTCCCTTTTATTTTGGTTTTTTGTTCTTGATACATCATAAAACAAAACAACCTTGTTTATGAACCCAAAAAAGTTGGGTTTTTTAAAAATTTAAGCCAATTTTGATTTTTACTTGAATTATGAGCTTGGAATTTTTTTAAAAGCAATGTTTTTCAATATGTCTTAGCTTGTTACAAAGAGCAAGATAGGTTTTTTAGTTTTGTACTTATTGCTTACCATACTCCTTAAAACTTGGAGTTTGTACTTTTAATTGAGTTTCTAAAGTATCCTTTTACTAGTAGAACTTTTTATTTTGATCAGAAGAGTTTCTGTTCGACTTTCTGACCTGTCAAAGCCTTGTCTTTTTTTTTTTTTTTATAAAATTGTTTCTTTATAAAATGGCCCCCAAATCCTTTAGTTTTAAAAAACCCCACTTTTTCTCTCTTTTAGAATGTGGATTAAACCATTTTCCCAAATTCTAACCAATTTTTTTTTAGATTGATAAATTTCGTTACCCATGAAATGAAAAAAACTAGATTTTTTTTTATCACCTTCATCAAATTTTTTGGGAAAGCATTTTAAATTTAAAAACTGGGAAAAAACATCTATTTTTCCTTTTAAGCCTTTTATTTTTTCCTTTTTAATATCAAATTTTTATAGTTTAAAGGTTTCCCTTTGGAAAAATGTGGCCCTTAAACCCATCTTTTTTTAAAGATGTCTTTTCTTTTTTACTAACAATTTTTTTGTTTGAATAAGAGTACCTTTTTTTCTTTAAATAACTTGTTTTTTTTTGGGAAATTTTCTTATGTTCTTTTTTATTAGCCTTATTTAAGGGAAGCTTTTTAAATAATTTATTTATTATAGCACAAATATTTTTTGGAAATTTCATCTTCATTTTCCACTTTTAAAATTTAAAAAACTTACCTTAAAAAGAGCCCAATTAACCCACAAATTTGTTTCCTCGTTTTCATCATCTACACTTTCTCCCCAAATTTTTGGTTTAAATTTCTAAATCGCTCAATGTAGCTCCCAATGATTTCCTCTTTTTCTTGTATTTATCCTTTTTCATTGATTAACACGGGGACATTTATACTTGATACATAAAGGGTTTTTCTTGCTTTTCATAACAATAATTCCTTTTGCCCTTTCTTTTCTTCTTTCTCTTTTTTAACCTTTTCCTAATCATCTTTTTTTCTATTAGAAAAAAAAAATTTTTTTTTGTTATAGATTTTCTTACCTTTCCTTTTAAGTTAGACGATTTCAAGCCCTTTAAATGGGCTTGTTTCATCTTTTTCCTCATCTCTAGAAAAATTCATTTTTTTGTATCTATTTAAAATTTCCTTTAAGCTTTGAAGGGGATTGATTTTTTCCCCAAATTTTTATACACCTTTTTAACTTGGGGAAATTTCCCAAACTTCATAACCCCATTAGTTTACTATGTAATTGACTTAGATTTAAGGGTTTTGGGTCTTGTCATAGGCTTCCTCAGGTTTTGTTTTCTTTCCCTTTCAGGCCTTAGGAAAGGGGAATTTTTGCATTTTCCAACCCAAAAATCAAAATTCACTTATCCTTTTTTCCAAAGGGAGATGATAGCCCCATTTAATAATAGAAAACAAAATGACCCCCTTAAAAGAACCCTTTTATTTCTTCTTCAAAAAGGGGATTTAACAAAATTTGTTTTTTTCATTTTGCTGCACCCAAGTTTTTTAATCATTTTTCCCCTTTAAATTGATGTCTATCCCTTCAAAAGTTTAAAAAAAAATTGTATCCTAGACCTCCTTACTGTAAAACAAGAAAAAATTAGTTTGAACTTAAAGGTTGCAAAAATTAGAAAAAAGGGAAAATTTTCTTAGCCTTTGATTTTCTTTTTCAGCTTTTTTTAAATTTCATAAATTTGCGAGATGGGGTTTTTCAAAAAATTTTAACTTTCTCCATTCGAGAAAATTTTCCCAAAGGGCCTAGAATCAGTTCCCCTTAATGTTCATCTCCTTCTTGATTTTTCCAAAAAAGAAGTTAGTGATTTTTTAAAAAGTAGGCCTTGCAAAGGTTTGGGATAGCCCAATTATATTTGACCCCCTATATTCATCATCCCCAAAAATAAGACACGACTTATCATATGCAAGCAATTAGGAAATTTTCCCATTTTTTTCCTGCTTAATGTTCATATTTTCCCTTTGAAATTTTTAAAACACTTACATTTTTTTAAATTTTTTAACTTTTATTTTTTTGGGATTTAAAATGCATTTATTGCCTTTTATTTTTCCAAAATTAAAATCTTATCATTTTAAAATTTTTTAAGGTTTCCCCCATTTTTTTCGTTATTTTTTGGGTCAGGGGGTATTTTGACCATTCATTTATAAATTTTCCCAATTAATATTCTTTTTATTACCATAATTTTATATTCTTAAGGCAAAATTTTTATACCTTGTAAAAAAATTTTAAGGCAACAAACATATAGTTGGGAAATTTTCACCCTTTTTGGGGGCCCTTGGTTTTGGTTTTTTTAAAATTTACTGTTCCCTACTAATACTCCCGTTCTTGATTTTTTTTTTTAAATTTTAAAATCAATGTTTTGTTTTTTTAGTGGTTCTAGAAGGCTTCGGGGTTACCCTTTCTTTTGGTCAAAGGGTTCTTTTTTAACTTTTAATACAAAAAAGGTTTTCTAACATATTACAACAAATGAAAGACATATCCAAAGGTTTTCCCTCCTTAAAAATGGGGGTTTAAAAGATATATTAGCTTACCTAGGTCGGTTTGGGGGGTTTTTTTTAGGCCAAGAGAAATTGTTTTTTTTAAGATGTCTAAGGTTAGTTGATGGGGGTCTTAGTTTTTGTTTTATGATCCCTTGACTTAAAGGGTTTAAATTGTAGCAGGGAAAAAAAAAAAAAAGATAAAAAGAAAGAAATTGATTAGTATACTTTTCTTGGTTTAATTACTAACAAACAAGGATAAAGGTAAAGGGGTAAACCCCTTTTGGTGATCCCCATCATTAAAAGGTGGGAATGTCAAATTAAAAGGTTTGTTGCAATGAAAGTGATTTTGCTAATTAATGTTTGCTTTATTGTTTGGGGTTTCCGGGGTCCGGGGGAGAGGGTTAATAATAAAAAAAACAAAAGGTTTTGGGTTTAAAATTTTGAAATGTTTTTTTATGTTTGGTATTTTTTAAAAATAAGGGTAAAAACCCAAAAAAAATTTTGTAGTGGGAAAAGGAAAAATAAAAAAAAACAAGAAGCTATTGGGTTTGTGGTCAAGGAGCATGGTCAAATGATTTTCTTTTTTGGGTTTGTTTTTTTTATTTTCACTTTTTTTTTTTTTTTTGGAAAAAATACAAATTTTTTTAAAAGGGAAAAAATGGTACTCATAGCAAAGCTTAGATTTTGAGAGCGTTATACAATCTTTTGAGAAATGAAGAAAATTTGAAAGAGATAGGGGTAGTTTTTGTTTTGTATTTGCAAGATAGTTGGGGGTGGTTTTGGTTTAAGGAAAAAAAGAAGTAAGTAGAAATGCTGTTACATATCGACATAGCTAAGATGCCCCAATCAAAAATAGGAAAAACCCTATTATAAATAAGCCAAATTTCTAAAAAAAAAAAGGACGCACTTTTTTATATGCTTGGTACTTAAAGGATTTTAAATTTGGGTAAGTTTTTGGTTACAAATATTTACAGAATTTAAAAACCCTTTAAAAAAAATTTAAAAATTACTAAACTTTATTTTTAAAATTTTTAAAGCCTTTTTGTTAAATTGTTAAATGATAATTTCACTTTAAAAAATAGTTTTGACCCTTTCTTGACTTTTTTCCAAAAAAAGGTTTTATCCTAGTTACTGGGTTTTGCCCCCCCCAAAAAGGGTTGCTCCAAACCCTGAGGAATAAGGGGAAAAATTTATCCCCTTTTAAGTATTTTTGGGAGTTTTGTTTTTTGGAGATTTAGAAAAAAAAAGCTCCCAATATACCAAATTACGTAACTTAGTCACTCAATTTTCATGTTAAAATTAAGTCTAAGTAGCAAATAAGAAAAATGAAAAATGGAATCCATGCTAATTTTACATGACTTGCATTTAATACCATACCCAAAACCAGCTTAGCAACTCATCCGGGTTTTTAACTTAACTACAAACCCAAAGCATCCAAAAGAATATATTCGAAAAAAACCTAATAAATTATCTCAACCTAGCAAAACCTTTAGAGATGGGTTTTGATAAAAATGGGGAAACCCTATATGCAAAAAAAACCCAGTTTTGTTTTAAACTTATCCTGCAAAACCCAAATAAATTCTAAAAAAAAAACCCCCTTTATAGGTCCTTTTCCAGCTTTTGTTATGAATGAAATTTTAAACCAATTCCAACAAACACCAAGTATATAAAACAAGGTTTCATGTTCGTTTTGTCTTACTTTATGTTTTAAAATTTTGCTTTTGTTTTTTAGCTTCAAATTTTAAATATCCTTATAGAAAAAATTTTAAACCGGTTTTACTATAACCAATTCTATAATAATCACTTAATACTTTGGGTCAACTTTTTTCAAAAAAAAGGTTTTGATCCCCAAGTACTTATCCCAACGAATCCAAGAAACATCAAATAAAATTCACCGTAAACATAAAAAAAAGGGGGAAAACGTTCACTTTCTCTTAATCAAATGAAAGGGGTTAAAATTTACTTTACAAAAACAATTTCAAAGCATCATTTAAACAAACACCAAAATCATTTTTGGGCAAGGACAATCATTCCCCAATTAATCGGGTTATAAGTCTATTAATATACACACAAAAAATTTTTTTTTTTTATTTTTAGAAAGGGAAATTCTTCTTCCATGATTTTTTCCCAAGCAAGAGAAAGTCTTTCTTGGTTATTTTATGGGCCCAAATGATTTTTATATTTTTAATTTATTTTTAAATTTTTGCTTTTTGGGAAATTTAGTTCTTTATAAGATGTTCCGATTTTAGTACTAAAATTTGATTCTGGGTTTTTTCCCAAAACAGCTTCTGAGTTACTCTCCAATTTGTCCTACTTAAAAAATTTTTTTTGTTTTGATATAGGTTAACTTACTTTTACAATTTAAAAACTTCAATTTTTACATTTTTTGTTTAATTGTTTTTGATTCAAATTTACCTAAAAAAAATAAAGTATAAAAGCTTTTGTTTTTGGTTTTTGAACTTTTTTTTTGGTTTTGGAACCTTCCAAACAAATATCCCCAACAATTTGTGTTTTTACAAATTTTTTTTCAGAAAATCACTTGGGGAAAAAAAAATCTGAAAACAAAATTTTTTTAACTAGGGACTCTTTAAGAAAATATATGAAAAAATCCTTACTAAATAAAAATTCTCTTTTTTAAACCCGCAGTGCTTATTAGTTTAAGTATTTTATAAACAAACAACTCTTTTATTATGTATTTTGGGGTTTTGAATTAAGTAATTTTTCTAACAAATTTGAAACCCTTTTTAAAAAAATATTTTGAACAGGGTCTTTTTTTAAGTTTACTCAAAAAAAACTCATTAAAATTTTTTCATTTTCCCAAAATTTTGGGACTTTTTTTATTAGTTCATATTTTAGGTTTTTCATACCAAAAAAAAAAACCATAATTTTTAAAAATTTTTTAAAAATTATATACTTACCTTCTAATGCCTTAAATCTATAATTTTCCCCAAATTACCCATTCTCATCTCTTACTCAAGCCACACAACCCTAAAAATTTTCCTTCTAGTGGAATATGATCCAAATAAATTCAAACCTTTAAACCGAGGTTTTTTTAAACTTTTTTTTAAACCCAAAACCTCAAGAAAATGACTTTTTTTTTTTTTCTAATTTTAAAGGTTTTCTAAAATCCCTAAAAATTATGGAAACATTTTTGTTTTAAAAAAATCTTTCAATTTTAATTTTTTACATGTATTATAAGTATTCTCTAGAAAAAAAATTGGTTTTAGAAATTACAAATTTTTGGGGGGGGATTAAATCGGTTTTCGAAAAATCCGATTTTAAATTTTGCTCAAATTTTTTTAAGGGAAAACTATTTTTTTCTTAAAACAATTTTTAAAAAAAGTTTTTTTCCCCAAAAATATAAAAAAATAAAATTTTTTTATAATTTTCGTGGTTTTAAATTTTGTATTTTTACCCAAATTTTAAAATGAAAACGGATACAAAAAAAGACTCAAACGGAAAAAAGGTGGTCGTCCCCCACCAAAAAAACCCCCTTTTTTGGTCATTTAGCCAAGTTGGGGGTACCCCCATTATTAGTGGTGGTTTTGGGGGTTCATGCCCCCGGGTCCTTTCCCCCACTTTTGATTTACAAATTTAAGCTTGGGGTTTTAAGTTTATTTTCTATTTTTTTTTTTTAGAATTTTCCTCCTTTTTTTTCCTGTTCTTATAATTTTCCCAAAGTTTCTAAAGGGGGCTTTTTGATCTTTTTGGGGAGGTTGGTGGGGGGGAAAAACCTAAAGTTGTTAAACTTGTTTAAAAATTTTATTTTCTCTCTCTTAAAACCTTTCCCTTTTAACCCCATCCTCTTGCATGTAAAATGTGTTTCCCAAGGGGGGTTAAATTTCCCTTTTAAAAAACTGGCCATAGGGGGTTTTTTCCATGCCTTTACACAAGTTAAATTTTGTGTTTTTTTTAATTTTATTTTCAATTTTTGTTTTGGTTTTTCGTTTAAATTTTTTTTATTTAATTTTACTTAGTTTTTTTGGTTAATTTTAAAAAATTTTTCTTTTAATTATTAAGAAAATTTTAATTTAAAAAAAATTTTTAGTAAGTATTTTTAAAGTTTTTTTATAATTTATTTACTTTTTGGGTGTAAAAATGAATTTTACTACATGATATATAATTTATGTTTTATGTCATTTTACCCCTAAATATTATTTTTATAACTTAAATTTTAAATTTTTTTCTAAGGGGGTTGTTACTTATTGGGACTTAAAGTTGAGCTCCCCAAAAATTAACCCAAAAATTCCCCCATAAAAATACAAATTTATTAAAATTAAATATTTTATTTTATATGTATACTATTTTGAGAAAAATTGATCCAAGTAGCATTTTAGTTTTAACATTTATAAATATGACCCCTTTTATTAAAAATTTTGTCAATTTGGAAAAAGTTATTCAAATTTCCCTCAATCATTCCAAAAAACTCTAAAAAATCATAACTCGAAATTTGTTAATTTACCGATTAAGGGGGGACTTAATCAAAATCTGGTTCACAATGCCCAAAAAACGTTTTTTCCCAAAAAGGGGGAAAAGGAAAAAAAATGTCTTAGTTTTTTTGGGTTTTAGAAAAAGTTTGATTTTAAACCCAAATTTTAGTTAAAAAAAGATGAAGGAGGTTAAAAATGGGCCCTTTGAGAAAAGGGAAAAAAGGAAAAAAGAAAAAGCCTTTTCCCATGCTTTCAACATTCAAAAATAAATTCCATGAAGGACTAAAAAATTTGGGAAATAAAAAAAAAAACCATTTGGTTTAATAATCTTAAATAATTTATTTTGAGGGGGTTGGGTTTAAATTTTTTTAGTAAAAATTATTTTAAGGTTTTATATTTTTTTTTTCCCCAAAATAAAAAAAAAGGGTACTATTACTTATAAGTTAAGCTAAGGGGTGTTGACAATAATTTTTTTATTCCAAAAACGTGGCTACTTGCAAAATTGAAAACGCTATTGGGGGCATTGGGAAAGGGGATTTTTGGGAAACCAATTTTCCCTGCTCAAGTTTAAAATTTTGTTTGAAGGGAATTTTAAAAATTTTCAAGTAACCCTGAAAAGAAGAAGGGGAATGAAAAGGAGTCCCCCTTTCCTAGGGGTCTTATATATTTAAATTTTAGTAGGTGGGGTGAAAATTGTACTCGAACTAGGGCCTTTTTTGTTGCGCTTAAGTTTATGGGGTTGTTAATATAAGCTATGGTTTTTTTTATTAAAAAAAGTTCTATCAATAAATTGCCCTCCGTGTCTTTTGGGGAAAAGTTCGTAAAGGGGAGTACTTAGGAGGTCAATTTTTTAAGAGTCTAGAAAATTTATGATTAAGGGCCTAAAAAGGGGTAGGATTTTTAAAAAACCAAACTTGAAGGGTTTAAAACTCGGGGAGGTAAAAAAGCATTTTTTAAAAAGTCGGTTACTTAAGAAGGTGAGGGCCTAAAGACGTTGGTTGTCCCCTAAGTCCATTTATGAAAATAAAGACATTTAGCTTATTTACTCATTTATCTGTTTTAAGTTTTTTGGAATTCCCCCAGGGTTTTTTTCTCATTACCTTTTAAAGTTTTTGGGTTTTGAATAGCTTATCATCTATTAGTTAAATTTTAGATTGTGGGTCATTTCTAATTGATAAATTTAAAGGTTCCAAGTAGCTCATTTTCTATTCATTAAATTAGAGCGATTGGATCAATAAACAGCCCCCATCATTTTATTCATCAAAATTTGATCATTAGTCTTGTGTCAATTAAGGGCATAAACTTCCTCTATAGCTTTTTTAGGGCCTTTCTTAGGACTTTTAAACATTATGTGCCCAAACACCCCCTTTCAAGAGCCCTTAAAAGGTTTTTTTTTGCTGTTAAAGTTCTTCTTTTGGCTTGAGATTTATGGGGTACCTTTTTTCCCATCGTCCCCCCTCGAAAATAATTTTGGGTTTTAAAATTAAAGGATTAGCAACCTTTTTTTGTTTATTTTTCTCATCCCCTTTGTTAAATGGGTTTTTTGGTGATTGAGGGAAGGGAGCCTATTAGCAAAAATTTCTTTTTTTGTTGGCTTAAGGGGGGGACTGCATTTTTTCTAGTTTCAGTTTATATTTTTAGCTCTTGCACTTTTTTCTCCCAAAAAAGTACCCAAAAAACCCGTTAAAAACTTGAACAAAAAACGTTACCCAAATGCTGAATTATTGATAAAATTTTTATTGTCAGGGGTTGTTGAAGTTTTGAAGGGGGCAAAAACTTGACAGATATGATTTGACACATAATTCATAAATTTAAATATGAATATTAAATAGAAATTTGCATAAAGGGATAAAATAAAGCACATAACTAAAAAGTAAATTAAAGGGGGCAAAAACACAAAAAGGGGGTGGGGAAATTTTTTTTAAATCATCTTCCCCTCAATGAGGGGTCCAAAGTGTGAGTAAGGCTTTAATCTTAGTAGCTTGGTCTTGCATTTTAAAAAATTACTTCTTAGTAGCGGTTGGTTGTTGAAACTTTTTTTTGTTTTTTGAATTTTTTACTTTTGTTTTTGGTTTCTCAAAAAAAGTATGGAAAGGGGTCAATTGTTTTAAACTTGAGTTTTTTTATGGTAAAAATAGCTCAGATGTGTTAGGCAAGAAGGGGGCATAATGTTATTATAGATAAGCCATTTAGTGGGCCCCTTTAAACTATTTTTAAAGATTTATGAGGGAAAAAAACTCGTTTTTTACAAATTATATGGACGATAAGTAAATAAAAACCCCCAAGTCCCAATCATTAAAGAACCGGGCCAATTGGCCTCCTTTTTAAGCGCTTCAACCCCCAAGCCCCCCGCCTTTTTGGGCCCCCCTTCCGACATCTTAAAATGCCCCCTAAAACCCTTTTTTAACCTTTGCCCCTTCAGGGCCTTTTTCGCATAATAGTCTTTTTAAAGGCCCTTTAAACCCAAAATTTTTTTTTTTGGTCCTACAAAATTTTACCTCTCTTTAAAAACTTTTTTGCTAAAATTGTAAACTAGAGGGGGTGGGGGGGGGGAAATTTTTTGGTAGGGGCTTTTTTTAAATTATAAACCCACGGGCTTAAAAGTAACGACCCAACAAATTAAGCCCCCAAATGAAAAGGTCGAAATTTGGGTACCCAAAATTTCCACTCATCCACTATAAATATGGGAAAAAAAGGCTCCCGAGTAAGGGGGGTCTTTTTTTTTATTTTTCTTCCTTTCTCCTGTTATTTGACAATTTTATTCTCCCACAAAAAGCTTTTACTTAGGCATTTGGGAAAGGGGGCCATACTAAAGCACCGTTTTAAATTCGTTTCCCCCTTTAAAAGTTGTTTTTCTGTTTTTTGTTAGGTACTCATGTGCTACAATGAAAAATGCCCACCCAAAGAAATACTACTATCAAAAAATGGGGTTTATTCATTATTATTTTTGTGCCCCCCTTAAAAAAATGTTTAGTAATACTTTTTTAAAGGTTTTTTTTATTAAAAATTTGGGTTTTTTATTTATAGTTTCACATTTTAAGAAAGTTTTCCCCTTTTTTTTGCCCTATAAAATAAAACTTTTTCCTTTATCTCAAAAACTTTAAACTTAAAGGTTTCTGAAAGTAAAATCCCAAATTTTAAAATTTTTTTTGATGTCAAATTAGTTAAGATTGGGAAAAATGTTTAGTACAATTATATGAAGGGGGAATTTTTATTTTTTATAAATCTTTCCCATATGAGCAAAAAAAAACCTAATTTTTAAAATTTAAAATTTATAGAGTTTGTTGTTTTTACTATCTTTCGTTTTTTCTTTTAAATTTTTTATAGTTAATTTAAATTTTTTATTTTTGTTTAATATATATTATATATACAAAAACAATCTTTTTTAGGGGGCTAACTTTGGGATAATTCGATTTTTTTAATAGTTTTTATTAAGAAGTGTACTCAAAATTGTAGTATTAAAAAAAATTTAAGAATTTTTATTAACCTTTTTAAAAGAAAAAATATATAAATATAGAAAATATAGGTGCCTTTATTAACCCTTTATGAACATGATTTTTGCTTATTCATTTTGGAAAATGTAGAATAAAAGGTATTTTGTAAAAACTTTACAAGATAATTAGGGGATCTTGGGGTATTGAGTTTTTTTAAAGATTTTAACTGGGGAAACTACTATTACCCTACTTATGGCCAAAAAATAGATGCCAAACAAATGTTAAATTTTTACTATTATATATAAACTACATTTTTTTTTAAAAAAATTTTATAAATGGTAATTACTTTTAAAGAAAAATGAAGAAAACCCTTTATTAATGAATCCCTTTACTTTTTATTAGATGTAGTTTTTTTAAATAAAACTTTTATTATATGAATTGAAAAAAATATCATAAAATTACTCACCCTTAATTTTGTTTTAATTTTTTTCCCAAAATTTATTGTCCCATCCTCTTTTCTATTCCAATTTCAATGATAATAATTTAATTTTTAACTTATTTAAAGTTTGGTTTTTAAATATTAAAAGGGGATTTTTAAAAAGCCAACCCTTTTTTGTTTTTTTGGGAAAAGTTAAACCTTTTACCCTTAATTCATGCCCAAAAAATATTACTTCCTACCACTTCAAGGGTTGTTTTCCAAAAAAAAAAAATTTAAAACTATTTCTAAAAAAGTTTTTTTTTCCAAACTTCAAAAACCTTCATCTAATTGAATAAATTTTGAAAATAAAAATTTTGGAAATTTCCCTTTTTTTATTTACAAAAACCCTTCTTATTTGTATGTTTTGGGGGGCCATCTTTAAAAGGCCCAAATTTTGCAAAAATAAGGGAAAATTCGAAAGGGGAATAGCATGTTACACCTTAATTTACACCCCATGATTCAAATTTAGTGATTTCTCTGCTTTTAAAAAATCATGAATTTTTTGAAAAACCCAACGGGAAACATAAATTTTAAAACCCTTGATTCTTCCCCCTTTTGACCCCCCCACTAATCCTTTAAATTTTCTTCCTTGTTTTCCCCTTGCCCTTTTTGCCAACGTTTTTTAGTTTTATGGCCCAATACTCTTTGGTTTTGTGATTTGTTTTCTAGGCAAAAAAAACTCATAAAAAACCATTTTCCAAAATTACCCTAAAATTTAAATTTCAAATTTTTTAAAAGTTGACCAAAAAAACCCCTTGAAAAAAAAAAATAAACTAAATTAAGTTTCCCAAATTTTAAGAATACCTAAGAAAAACAAAAAAAAATTATCAAGATTTTTTTGGTCCCGAAAAAAAGATATCAACAGTGAAGGAGAGGTGTAATTAATATTTTTAAAATTTTTTTAAATTTTTTTTTTGTTTAAAATTTTAAAAAAAAAATTTTTTCCCCCTCTTAAAAAAATTAAAATGGTAAAACCAATGATATTTGACAATTTAACACACAATAATAAAGCAAATTTAAAAAGAATAAGGGGGAAAAAATTTTAAAGCTTAGGATTTATAAAATTTGGCTTTTGATTTTTTGCTCTCTTCTAACTCCACTACTGGGGACCCGGTTTTTTCTTGCTTAGTTGTCATTCCACTTGATCCACAAAATTTAAATCATTTTAAAAAAAATTACAAGTACTTATCATAATTTGAGTTTACAAACTTTGCTTTTCCTATCTAGTCTCTCAACAATTTAGGCTAAATTGAAATTTCAAAGTACAAAAATGGCTTCAAACAAAAAGTAAAAAATTTTAAATTACAATTTTAGAACCCCAACTATTAAAAATCAAACAATTTCCTCTAAAGGAAATAAAGAATGTTGAAATAATTTTTTCTTCGGTACAACTTTTAATGAAATATTTAAGGATTTTTTATGGGCTTTTAGAAGGTATTAAATTTTTTTAATGATTTTTGGGTTTTTCAACGAAAAATTTTTTTTCAAAATTGTTTATGGTCGTTTTGAATCCTTTTTCTTTTTTATTTTTAAAAATTTTCCCAAAAAAACTAAAAAATTTTGAAGATTATCTTTTTTCCAAGGGTTTTTTTTTTTGAGTAATTTTCCCCGGATTTTTTTTTAAAAAAAAAAAATCCCTTTTATCATTTTTAAATTCAAAATCAACTCTCTTTGTTTTAGATCATATAAATTTAATCAATTCGTAACCAAATAAATAAAATTTTTGATTTGAATTTGAAAAGATATGCTTTATCGGTAAAATTTTGAAAAAGCTTCCAATTTGGGTTTAAAATTCGAAATTCCAAAAAAATTTCCAAAATTAAATTTTCCTTAAACCATTTTTAATTTATTTGATTTTTTCCGAAAAATATTTTCTCTTGAAAAATAGGGCCCCAAAAGGGTCTTGGGTTCCATCCCAAGGGGAAATTTTAGATTATGTGTATTTCCCCATTTTACTTTTAATTAAAGGAGTTTTGGCCTTGATTTTTCTCATAAAAATTTTTTTTTAAAAATTTTTTTCAATGTCAATTTTTCTTAGGTTACTTTTGAAAATAACTTTCTGAAAAAGTATCGGTTTTTTTTTTTTTTGAAGTATTGGGAAAAAAGTTTCTAAAAAAGGGGGTTGGGAAACCCAAATTTTCTTATAAGGGCTTTTTGAAACCTTTTGAAAAATTTTTTTGGAAAGGGCTTTTTTTTTCAATCAATTCAAAACCCTTTTTGAATATGTTTTAAAAGGAAAAACAATTTACAATTTTTTTAAACCCTTTTAAAGAAATTTTTGAATACCCACAAAACTTGTTTTTTTTATTGGGAAGGGGCTTCTCTTTTTGTTTTTTATTCAAAAATCCAGAGGATAAACTAGTTTAAAAATGCCTATTTAAAATATTGTGTTATTTAGAAAATCAAAAATTCCCCCACATCAAAAATTTTTGTTTGTCATCAAGTAAAGGCAAATAAAGTTCCCAAAGAAACCTTTAAGGAACCCTAACACTATTCAAAGCTCTCAAAGTAGAATCCTCTTCAATGTCACATAAAAATCAACTTTAAAAAAAAAAGGGCCAATTCTTCCATTAAAAATTTTTACCTCTTCAACATCAAAATTTTAAATTCCAAAAACTTTTACTTTATGAATTGCATAAATTTTTTTTAAATTTTAAAACCAAAAAAAAAATAATAAAAATTTGAAATTTTTTTTCCTGTTTTAAATGCTTAAACCTTTTAAAAATTTTTAATTTTTCTTTTTTAAAAATTTTTTTGGGGTTGGGTTTTTCTAATGAAAGAGGCCCCTTTAAATTATTTTAAATTCAAAGGGGTTTTTGCTCATATTTAGTAAAAATTTTGAAGAAATTTTTTGGTAAAAAATTTTTCCCTTTTTTCCAAAAAATTTTTTGGCCCCTTTAAAGAAGAGAACCATTTAAAAACTTTTAAAGACTTTACAATGAAGGTTCATTTGCAGAAATGTTTAAAAAGTTTTTTTTTTTTTTTATCAATTTTAACTTTTGGGAAAATTTTATAGGGAACCAAAAAACCCAAAAAGAAATTTAAAGACTTTTTAATGACAAAAATTTTTTTTTTATTTTAAAAAAAAAAACCCCCCTTTTCATTAGGAAGGGGGGAAAAAATTCTTTTTAATTTAACTGGGGGGAAAAAAAAACATTGGGTTTTTTCGCTTAGCCCCCTTTTAAATGAAAAACCCTTTATAATTTTTAATTTTTTAGGAAAAAACCAAACCTTAAAGCCCAAAATTTTTTCTTTAAAAAGGTAAGAAAATTTTTCCCTTTCCCTTTAAACTTTCAAAATAGGGCCATAACTTTCCCCTCTTAAAAAATAATTCATTAAAAAAATTCTTTTATTTTTAAAAAAACTACAAAAAAAAAAATTTTAAATTTTGGGGGGGTTTTTTAAAAACAAAAAATTTCCCAAGAAAAAAAAGGGTTATTCCCCCTTTTGAAAAAGTTTTAAACAACCCTTTTGAAAACCAAAGAAAAACCCCCAAAAACCTTTTTTTTTTTTGGGGGTTTTTTAGCCCCTCAAAAAAAAATAACCATGTTTATTAGAAAAATTTTTTAAAAACCAAAAGGGGCAAAAAATTTTTTTGGGGCAAAAAATTTCCTTGATTTTATTAATTAACCCAAAATTTTTAAAAAGAAAAAAGTGCCTTTTTCATTGGGGCCCCTAATCCAAAAAAACCCTTTTTATTTCTTTTTGCCCCTTCTTAAAGCATTTTTAACTTTAAATGTTAATTTTTCTCTTTTTAAAAAACCCCTCCCCCCCTTTTAAAAATTTCCCCAACCCCTTTTTTTTTCGGGGTTTTTTTAAAAAACAAAAAAAAATTTTGTTTTTTTAAAAAAAAAAAATTATAAATTAACGGGGTTGGGGAAAAAATTCCAAAATGTTGGATTTTTTCCCCCCCTTTCTTATTTACAAAGTTGGGATATTATCCTAAAAAAAAACATTTTTTTTATTTTTTAAAACCCCTTTCTATAAAAGTCCTTTTTAAAAAAATAAGGGGTTTAGGGGCCTTAGAATTGGAAAGTAGATTTTGGATGAAAATAAAAACCCAAATTTCAATTTTTTAGCTAATTTTACCTATAAAGTTTTTGGGGGCAGTTTTTCCCCCCCCCTTTTAAAATTTCAAAAACCCCCGGGGGTTTTAAAACAAACCCTTTTTTTTTTGGCTTTTTTTTATGAGAAAAAATAATTTAGGGGGGGGGGAAAAAAAGGGATTTTAAAAAAAAAAACCCAAAAGAAAAAAAAGGATTTTTAAAAAAAAAATGGATTTGACAAATAAAAAATTTTTGAAAAATTTAAATTTGGTTTTTTTTTGGAACAACCCCAAAAAGAGGGACTTTAAAAATTAGGAAAAATCTCTCAAAAAAGCCAAGATGGAAGGGGGTTTTTTTTTAAACCAACTAAAAATTGCTTTTTTTTAAAAGGAAAAAATTTTGTTTTTTAATAATGC
>JAMXBC010000620.1:0-16579 GCA_024138005.1 Lumnitzera racemosa | reverse complement strand
AATAAAAGGGGGAAAGCTTCAAATTGTTGTAAAATAGTTAAATCTATTAAATTTTTCGTTTATCCATAACACATATTAGATTCAAATTGGTCCATAACATAATTAATTTAATGAAAGATTAATTGTAAATATTTTTAATTATATAATAAAAACAGTTGTATATAAAATTAATTGTATAATATAACAAAAAATATAAAAATAATTAAAAATAAGATAAAAAAGGGTTACATAAACTTTTGCAAATCCCAATCATATTGGTTGACCGCCAAGTAAAAACTAATACAAATACAAGATGGATGAAAAATTTAATGAATTTTGACTTAAGTCTTATTTTAAAAGGGTTTAAAAAACTTTAAGGACTCCGATAAAAGAAGAAATAATTAAAATTCAATTAAAATAATAGTTTAAACATTGATGATCGATGATGAATAACTTTATTTCTTCCTATTTAAGAGCATTATATGTTTCAAGATGCCTATAATGCTTTCATTTATTATGGGGGTAAAGATGGCCAAAGAAAAAAAAAAAAGGTTTCGCTAAAAAGTAATAGTAAAGATATAACTAGGGGGGGTTTTAAGAATAGATTTTATGAAATTTAAATCAATTCTTATAGGTTTAGTATTTTCTAAAATCTCATAATTAAAACTTTTATCTCATATTCCCCAAACTTAACCATACCCTATAGAAGCGATTTTTATGGGATTTATATAAAAATAAGGAAAAAAAAAGAGAAGAGAAAATTTAAATAAGATTAAAATTTATATTACTGACTTACATAATAATAAAAATTAAATGTATTGTGTAATGTAAAATTTTTTATAATATATGTATAAGTTAAAAGTAAATATTTTTAAAAATATATATATTTTTTACTAGTCTATTTCTCATCAATTTTTTTTATAATTTCAAAACTTAACTCTAAATCTTATAAGATTTGAATCATATCCCAAAATCCAACTTTAAACTCTATACATCTATAAGCAATAGCAATTTGATAGGCGAGACAAAATAAAAAATGATATATATACAAGCACTTTTAACCGTTTTTAGGAATAAGGGAATTTCTTTTGTTTCTAGCGCCTCACGTAAAGTCACGTGCGACATTGCATACATGCAAAATTTTTAAAACAACATGAAGATTCTAATACAAGGTTCCATTACTAAAATAAGTTGCAGCTTTTTGATACAATACACGTATTCTTGTAGCGGTAACTTCAATTAAAATATGTATGTATATCCCAATAATTTCGTATAAAGTTGCTAATAAACGATTTATCCTTAAAAAAAAAAAAAAATCCCTTTGTAATGCTATGGCAAGATGAAGCGCGGGCTCTTTCGCCTGTAAAAGTGGTGACTTGCTTTGCAAGTTGCCGAATCCGAACGTCATCAATGAAGACTTCCAAGTAAAAGATATCCAAGGAACGTTCGTCCTAATACTTGTCAAATAAAATATTGATTGTTGATAAACCGAATAAAAAATTAATGTATCTGTCATTTTACCTCATTGTTCAATAATGCCGACACTCCTACGGGACACAGTCCATCTATTTAATTGGATAAATTGAAAATCATTTCTAGATATATATAAATATTTTTCAAATGAATAAGAATTGGAAATATATATTTGAATCCTTTTTTTCTTTTTTCTTTTTTGCCAGAAGTATCCGAAACCTTAAAAGAACTCTTTTTAATCTCTATGAGATCATTTTCCCTTTTTAAAAGGAAAAAAAAAAATGCCTCTTTAACCTTCCAAGTTTAAATAATAAATAAAAAGTCTAAAAATATGTTTTTTTTTTATTTAAAAGAAAAGGATTAAATTTTAAAGATAAGTGAGATACAAATACAAATTGGTTAAATTGGCGTAAAAAAAGCGTGAGTATATTGTAGGAAATTTTAGGACATATCTTGATCCATGGTTGTGGGAAATCAGAGCTACTCAATGTTTTCTTTTTTTATTTTTTATTTTTCTCGGGGAAAAAAATAAAAAAGTGATTTGCCCAACAGAGAGAGAGAGAGGGCAAGATGCCGATAAAAATTAAAATTGCTTTTTAAATTTCAACAACGTGTGAGAGTGACATTTCCATATTTCCAACCTCACATCTTTAATCTTCAACAGACACCTAACATAGATTCCCAAGTTCACCACATACATTTGAATCTTAGTTTTCACTGAACCATGGTGTCAAATGTCTAGCATACATCTCAGTCCCAATCCCCACATCTCTCTTTCTTCAATAATCTGTGGCACCACCGGACCTGCCTGTTCTTGTATTAAGAGCATAGTCCGATTACGATTCCGATTCCTTTGACAATAAATCAACCCCCAAAAGCTTCCCACACATTTTCACTCCTCCACTCAAAAGATGCTCTAATTTCACTCCCATGTCTTCCATCCAACCCCAATCCTAGTCCTCATTCGATGAGTTCGTGCCGGATCCTACGCTCACCAACGATGATCTTGGGCCGACAAAACCCGAGGAAAGGACGTTTTCGGGATGCGAAATGGCCATTTATGGATTGGCCTTGTGGTAGGTTTTTCCATCCTATTCCCTTTGCTGGTAGCCTTGTGGATCTTGGGATGGCTTGGTGGCAGGAATCGCCACCGTTGTTGCTGCAACATGATTCTACTAGTACCATTAGTCCTAACAGGACATCCTGGCACACGTTAGGGAAATTTTCCCTTTCCCCTGTGCTAGCCCGGTCGGTTTTTGGGGATTCAAGGTGCGCATATTCCTACCCTCCTAAGAGCCTTGGTCGGTTGTGGATGGTATGGAATCGAAACATGGATCGGTGGTGAGGCGATTTCCTTCTCTTCCCAAAATTCATCAAACAATCTCAATATCACAAGAAATTACCTTGGCTCGGCACTTCCCCTCTAGAATTTGCTTGTTTCATTGTGTTCTGGCTAGCCCAGTTGACCATGGGTTTGGAAAGGAATGGAAAGGTATAAGACAACTTGAGAAATACTCAGTCCAATTTCTTATAGCACTCACAATTAGCCTCCTGATTTGGGCTTTTGTCAAAGCGGGGCGGTTTGGGTCCCATGCTCCCTTATCTTCAAGACTAACTTCTTCACAGTTTTGGGCACTTTTTTTCCCTTCACTCACAGCCAACATTAGTTTTTGGGCCACACTTGCACTCAACATCCCGGATTTCACTCGGTACGCCCAAGACCAACCGATCAGATCATCGGCCAGGCAGGCCTTCCAATCTTCATGGGGGGATTCACATTTGTCGGCCTCGCGCTACCTCATCAACAAAAATGATATTTGGTGAAGTAATCTCGGATCCAATCAAACTTCTCGGTCGGATCGGTGGATTCCCACTATGATTATGGCTATATTAAAGGGAAACAGCCCTTTCCACCATTACAACCAACATAGCTTTCAAATGTTGTTGGGAACCCGCCAATGCGTTAGTTAATTTAAGCCCTTCTAAATTCACATTCAAAAGAGGTGCTCTCTTGACAGCACTCCTAGGATCGCTTTTCAACCTTGGAGACTTATTAAATCGAGCGAAAGCTTCGTTTATACATGGCTAGTTGGCTATTCTGCATTATTAGGTCCAATCGGGGGAATTATTCTAGCAGATTTACTATCTCGTAAAGAAGACTAGTTTGAGCATCAAGGATTTGTATACATTTAGCCCTTGTGGGGCTTACTATTACTCTGGAGGCTACAACTTCTCAGCACTAGCAGCTCTGGTAATTGGGTTCTTTTCCGGTTATTGGGGTTTTCTGCGGAAGATTGGAGTTGTATCTATGATTCCAAATTCCTTGTTGTTATATACAACAACCTTGGTTTTTCAGCTTCTTCGCCGCGGGGTTTTTCCCATTGGATCTTGTCAGTTGATGAAGAAGAACTCTCTGCCTTATATCCCCTTCTGTCACCCGAAACTTGTAGGCACTTGATGACGCAGTTTGGAAAGGAAAAACCGGGGTAGTTTTTGCTACAAAAAAAAAAAAAAAAAAAAAAAAAAACACTAATTTCCAAAATCATTTTGCTCCAGATAGTTTTCAAATGTACAGGATGTTAAATAATCCAAATTCAATCCGGTTGTCATGTCTTGTTTATTTCTATATAGATTTGGTTTTTCAAATGGGGGATGTACATTAGATGTCCTGTGTCCTGTGTCGTGTCGAATTTTAATTTGGTCATTTTATGTTACTAATAAATGCTGCTTGTTCATTAAATTGGTTGTGATCTGCCAATAATGCAACCATCTGATGCTCCGCTCATTCACTGCGGACCTGAGGGATGAGACACGGATGGCCATATGCAACTATTATACCTGCCATTGTGTTTAATATTGAGAATCGATTGTTATCTAAGACAACTCTTTGCCTTCTCATCGCTGAAAATAGACATAAAAAATAGCAGGTTCTCATGTGTACCTTACTTCTATCCTTTGGTTTTTTACTCGTCAATGGCAATATGTGATTAGAGAGGTGAAACAAATGACGTTTTTAACGACGAGGGAAATGTTTCGGTGCATATAGAAAATGGTTGATTTGCTTTCCGCTCAGCCGTTTGCTCCTGAAATCATATGAAAGTTTTTTTATTCTGTTATTTAGATTGCCGACTTACTGCAATGAAGGTCATTTGCTCTAAACTTCTTTCTTTTTTTTCTTTTTCTTTTTTTTTTTTTTAATTTTTAATTTTTTTTTGCTAAAAGTTTATGGATTGTTGATGTCAAAAAAATCAACCCAAAATGAAGGATAAAAGATGTTGAAGCATTATGATTTCACAAATACAATCTGAGGTGGGTTTGGAATCTTTAAATGTCCTAAAGATTTAAAAATCGGTTGCATGGTTTTATCATAACTTGCATTAATATGATCTTTTTTTTTTAATAAAAAAAGTACCATAAAAAATTTTTAAAAAAAAAATCCAACGGAGTAAGACTTTTCATCACCAACCATCTTTCTGCTAGGGACTTTAGAATATTAGCTTCCACCGTTGGAAAATTCATGCATAGATAATTCATCAAAAAAAGAAGCTAATTACCAAGCTCAAAAATTCCCTGAAAATTTGGATTGATTTTCTTAAATACCAACTAGGCTAGCAAAGAAGACAACTTTTTCCAAAACTTCATTCACGTCAAGATTTACAATTTTAGTATGATATAGGGTTAGAAACACTGACATCTGTTATTAATTTTTATATTTGCATTGAGGTGGTTAGCTAAAATGGCGGGTATTTGTACAATCTTTTGCTTATTTTTGTATTTTTATCTTTTTTATTATATTTTTATAATTGAATATTTAGTATTTCTAATACCAAATATTGGATCAATTAAATAAAAAACCCAACATGTGTTGTTATTTTGTAGGGTTTTCGTTTTTTAAGAAAACATATATATATATATATATATATATATGGAAGTGGGTCAACAAAGATGGCTAGTGTTTGCACAATTTTTCCCTATCCCTTTTTTCTTTTTCTCTTTTTTCCCTTTTATTTTTTTCTTTATTATTATTTTTGTATTTTTATTTTCATTATATTATACGATTTTAAAAAAAGTTAATTTTTTTCTTTTAAATTTAAAATTGATTATTATGAAATCAATTAGAATTAATATGTTTATAGATGAATGGAAATTTTAATAAAGTTAATTAAAGTTGTATCTTTGTAAATATAGTAATTGTTCAAGACTCAAACAAAAAGATAAAAGATGGCTGAAAAACTCAAATTAAAAAATAGTTAAATATAAAGAACTAAATAAATACTTTTTTCTTTTTTTCTTTTTTCTTTTTTTTTTTTTTGCTTTTATTAAAAGTTTTCTCTTACATTTTAGCTCCTTCGAAAAAATTTTTTGTTATAACAAGGACCTTGTCACGTGCTACCATATATGACTAATATCTATATATATGTATCTTTTCGGTTTTTCTAATAAAAGATTTTCGCGAGGATGCAGAAATAAAGTGGTTCACGTCCACCAGTTTTTGCTCCAAAAATTATGAGGAAGTTTTTTCATTAATATGAGTTGAGGTGGCTTGTACTTTTAATGGTCCAAGGAAGCAAAGAGCAGAATAAGAGCCTTGCAACTGGCTATTCTTATGGGCTGTATATTTTATATCATTGGCCCAAGAATTTCGAAACAAAATTTGAAGACCTGCCATTTTATTTAGCTCATGAATCCTACACTACATTGGACTAACCATGCAAGATAAAAGAAAGGAAGACAACGTTATTGACTTTTAAAAAAAAAAAAAAAAAGAGCAGACCGTTTTAGGTAGTACTCATGCAGCAATATTCACTAAGCTTGGCTGGAGCATAGTTTTGTACAATCCTTCTTATATTGTTATCTAGCATCTTTAATGGAGTTCAACTATAGTAGTATATTACACACAATCAGGAGAGCCTTAACTCCCTTTTTTTATCTTGGTTTTATAATATGAAATTAATTAGTTTACTTTATATATGAATGGTATTAAACTATTATAACTTTACAAACTTTTAACATTTAACTCTTCTTACATAATATTTCTTTCTTTAACATGGAAAGAGCATTTTATAAACAAGGGATTAATAAGAAGCATTGGAAGTCAATTATTCTATTTGGATAATAAAAAAAAAAGAAGGAAAAATTGAAACAAAATGACAAAAAGAAATATATAAAATGGAAAAATAAATTCAAATGAAAGCAAGTAAAATTTGAATTTATCAATTAGTCAAAGGAGGTATAAAAGTGAACACATTTCCCTACTCATATATGCATTGTAAGTCTAAAAAACTAACAATAACATATTAAAACTTGACTTTAGCGCATTCGTAATCGTAACAGTCTCTCTATTTTTTAAGAATTTTACGCCTAATATTATGATTAGAGGAATTTACAGTTAAATTTAAAGGATTTGAAAAAAGTCCTATGATTTGGTCAAATTGATGGCTACAAAATCAATAGAATGATCTAACACGCTTAGTTTTTAAAAGGAATTAAAGGAAAATAAGTTTTGCGTAAATTTAAATCGTTAGATATAATACTTTATTCATTAAAACCCCTCAATTCAAGTCTCAAGATATAACGAGATACTAAAATTATTTAATTTATAAAAAGTTAATAGTAGATATAAAAATAACATCTAACTATGTCCAAAGAGCCACAGACATCGAAGAGACCTTTAAAGCATGGAAAGCATGACCTTAAGGAGATTACATAACCATTGAACATAGGTGTATTATATGAGGTGTTAAGTGGCAAATGTGCCATTATAGTAAACAGGCAAGTTTGGCAATCATGTGAATAACACATGCGACCAATATGGGTCGTATTACCTACAAATCACCATCTAAGAGTTACATGATCACAATACAGATGTGAATGACACATTGTAGATACAGATAACTTTTTTTTTTCCAATTGTTAAGTTATCTTAGTTATAGTTTTACCAGTTAGTGTAGGTTAATATTTTAAGTGTTGTTTCTTTCTATTAAGAGAGAAATAGACACTTTTGACTAATTGTCATTTTCTTAAAGTTGGGAAACCTTTAGTTTTCTTGAAGATCGTTGATCCTTTGGTAGAGCATCTTGCAGTATTTTTATAATTAAATTGACTATAAGTATATCGGTCATTCTAATTAATATTAATTAGTTTTTCTATCACGACTAATATCACAATAGGATCCAAGACCTAGATTGATTATCACTTAATAAATTCCATATTCGTTTTTATTTTCGCTACTTTATATAACAACCTAAAAGACTCAATTTATTTTTATTTTGTATGATGTTAACTTATAGCTTTGATTATTCGTGGCATTTAGCATGTAATTATAATTTGGTACCAAAGCTTTATTTACACGCTTTATGACAAGTTTTCAAAATTTTATCATGTTTGAAATTTTTAAGGATTAAGAATCAAGGTTGTAAGGTTCAAAAATTGTTTGGAGATTGTTGAAGGTGTGTGGCATGTCCATAGGGATTGGGAGTTAATATAATCTATGGAGGATGGACAATATGGGGGAAGTGATCAAATTTCATTCCCAATGTGTTTGAGAATGTAGTATTGTTAAATTCCAATTGAAGTGGAAATATTGAGTAGTAAGAGGATACAATTAGGAAGTTACTAAGAGTCAATGATGGAAAAGTAGAGACAATGCATACTCTTTTAATTGTAGAATTCATCATGTGATGCACAATTGGAGGCATTGTTGACTTAACAGAACAACCATATGACTAATTTAATTACTTATTGTATGCGAATATGAGCCTTTAATAGCGCACACTTTGCTTTGGGCGAGTTTGTAGAATTGAGTGAATCTTGTAAATCCGGCTAATGTGAGGGAATAACTAAAAATATTCCAAGGGAAAAGAAAGGTATGGTAAGTTAGGAGGAACATAACATCAATGAAGGTTGTTAATAATCATGGATTTGAAATAATAGATGGAAATGCCATTAACCCTAAAAAGACAATATAGAGCATACTTGAGGCCTTAGAGGCTATCAACCTCGAATCCCTAAATTTGATAGTAAGTGTATCATAGATGAATACGGTCGATTAGGCGATTGATAAATTATTTAAAATGTTACAAGTAAGGTGAGGAGACGAGGTGAATTGGTTAGCACTCGAGTTTACAAATTATAAAAAATTAATTTCACATTCGACTTGCGAAATTTTTTATTTTTATTTATTTGTCATAATTTTGATTAAACCAAACCTAAATACCTGTGATTTAAATCCTTAACCGAAATTAAAAAACCTAATTTCTTGTTTTTGAAAAAAAATGAAGTTGGCACCCAATAGAATTGGAAAAAATGATCAAAATTAAACAATCAATTAGGCTGATTAATTCTAATTTTGCCACTAACTTGAAAATCTTGCAAAAAAAATTTCTAAAAAAGTTTCAAACAAACCAAATATTTTGAGTGTTGAAGGCTACCTTATTAAACTCAAAATCGAGTTTCCACCTAAAACATTCCAAATTTAATATCTATTTTTTCAAACACCCTACAAATAATATAAAATTTACAAGTAAATAAAACATCCCTACAAAATAAAGGGAAATTTAAGAATCATTCACAAAGGGAGAAAAATAAGTTTTTACATGTTTTAAATCACTCCGTAGGTGCCTACATAATCATTATTTGAAATCAAATTTCTATAATTTATTCTTGAAAATTTTAAATGTTTTGGGTTTGTTTAATTTGAGAATTGATCAACTTTAAGTTTATTAGCTTATTTTATTTTTTTTTTTAAAAAAAAGAATTTCTAAAAAGGGTCTTAATTTTCAAGTTCTTATTTTGGAAAAGCTCTAAAAAAAATTCTAACCTTACAAAAGGTTTATTAATTTTTATTTTTAGAAAATAAACTTTTTAGGTGATAAAATTTTTTTTACTCTTATTTATTTATTTTTTCTTAATTTTATTATTTTTTTACCAAAGCATAAAAAATAAGTAAAACAACACTAGGCCTTCTTTTCTCTTCTTCTTCTTTTTTTTCTTCTTTCTTTTTTTTTTTAGGATTCTTTTTTTATGGTTTTTTTTTATTATAATGGGAAATATACAAAAAGGAAAAAAATAATACAAGGAAATAAAAAATGAAAGGAGACTGGTGCACAAGTCAAGGGCAAACTATGTGCGGAATCTCGGGTCAAATGTAGTAGAAAACCGAGTTGCTAAGGAAAAGGAAACAAACAATAGCAAGAGCTTTATTTAGGCAATTTTTAGTGGCCACTTCTAGTAGGAAACACCACTTTTATGAGTGTTCTATTGGAGATTTGGGGGTTTACTTAAGAATCATCATGTTTGGTGGCTGTTTTTTGTAATGTTAGGTGTTTGGCCAAACGTAGTGGCAGAGGAGTAAAGAGATGGTGTTGTGCTAGTTGTCATGGGGTTGCTAACTCGAAGTGATATGATTTGGAGCACGTAGCGAACACGAACTAAAGAATGGGGTTTTGGAGTTCGAAGGAAATGAGAAATTTGGAAGTGAAAAAGGGTTTTGAGTATGAATGTGGATGAATATTATGCATTAAGACACAAACACAATCAAGAGTCGAGCTCAAAATGGGTTTTGATACAACTCACAAAAACCAAATCAAGCTTTGGGGTTTCAAATGAGGGTGGATGGGATTCACCGCAATTTTGAGAAGAAGATTGATAAGAACAAGAACGGTTAAAGAGAAAAACAATACTCAATAATTTAAAGCACAAGCTTAAGCAGCTCACAAAAGATATCAATATATTCTTGCTTAAAAAAAGGGTTTCAGCCATCATCTTCTAATTACAAATATTACTATTTATAATAAATTCTAAAACCCTAGTAGCAAAAAATGTGAATAAATTATAAGGCCAAAAACCTTAAAGTAAGTCCACAACTAAAGTTAAAGAAATATTTACAAGTATACTACGCTCAATAAGGGGGTCGGGCCATCCGAGTTTCCTAGAACAAATAGGAATCCAAATTTGGGGTTTGAAGTCGGTAGTTAGATGTCCTAGTTCGGGTAGAATCATTGAGGTCCTATAGTACTTTGCTGAGCTGGCTATAAGGTTGGCCTACAATTACTAAGCTCTAGGATTGGTTAGCACTAGATTCATACTATCGTATCGAGTAAGTATTAGATTGGGGTCTTAAGCTATCTAGTATATCTACTTCTTGCAAACGATAGATTGATGTCGAGTTGTTTTCTTTTTCCCTCTTGGCCTTTTGGTATTAGTTCTACCTCGGATGGGGTAAGTTGGGGCCCTTTGCTAGGGATCAACCAACCTCCATTTGGAATAGGTTGGCCTCGATTTAGGGAAATAGCCAGTCTCAACTTCAAAATTTAAATCGACCTAGACTAGGGATCATCATAGGCTAATTCTTATCACGAAGGATGGTTGGGAGGTGGGCTTATGAAGGTAGTGAGGTCATAGGTGGGAGCGTTTCAAGTGTTGTGTAGCAGAGCTTTAAGGTTTCGAAGGGTGGAGGTTACGGTGGCTAAGGTTTCAATAGTATGTAACTAGGGTCTATGGCCGTAAGTAGCAAGGCTTAAGTTTGAGAGGTCAGCTCTTGAGGAAACTTCCTAGATGGTTGTTTTTGCCCAACTTCTTTAAACTTAAGCAAATTTCTAGAGAGGGGAGCTTTGCTGTAGGGAGAGAGAGAGAGTGTGGGTTCAAGTAAATTTGAGTGATTGTGAATGATCAATGGTTTTGGGAAATGCAAATGTAATCCCCTATTTATACTAGAATAAGCTTGAACACACAAGGAAATAACCATCAATGGCCGAGCGATTTAGTTGATTTCGTGATTTGGAGATGTGATTTTTCATGCTTATAACAAAAAAAAAAAAAAGAAGCTTCGATTCATACCCTACTATTAAAATTTTTAAATACATTAGATTGGAGCTTGAATCTCAAGTAGCTTATTTTTTCTCAATTTCAAATGTAGATTTGATCTACAAAATGCTTAAATCATGATGTTTTCTTGGTATGGATAAAAAGAAGGTCATGAGATCTTTGTGATTCTGCTATTAATTTGTAGAAATCATGGGTAGAAACGAAAAAAATAAGACGAGAAGTGGTTTGGTTGGAAAGGAAAAAGGAGGAAAATCTAGGAAATGGGAAGAAGAGATGATAATGTGGCGCCAAATGGGCACCACATCATCTACATGGTCCAATCAACATCCACTACATATCTATATGGACACTTGGTCTAACCAAAACATGTACATGGCGAACAGGGGGAGGAAAAATAAAAGGCACAAGTTTTCAACTTATACGAATTAACCCATGACATGTAGTTTGAGCATGCAATGTCTTTCCATTAGGCCATTGGGGTATGCCTTATTTATATATGCAATCAATTTGTACATATGAATTAAACAACCTAAGCTAAGCTTAAATTTTAAATCTCAACTTAGGCACAAACAATCCCTTTTTATTTAAAACCTAAACCCAAAAGTTGGTAGTTAAAAAAATAAAGTTATGTCAAACTACATTATTATATTTAAAAATTGACTATTTTTTATTTTTATTTTATTTTTTTATTTTTATATATTTTGTACTTTTTTAAATTTTCTCTTTTTTGTATTTTTTTCTAAATTTTCTATTTTTGTACTTTTTCTAATTTTTTTTTTGTACTTTTCTAAATAAAAACCCCTTTTTTTTCCTATTCTAAAAGAAAAAAGTCTCTAAAATTAAAGGGGGCAAAAATTGAGTATTTACATCACTTTTATTGTTTTTATACATTTTCCCCCTTTAAAGAGAGTGAAATTTAGGAACAAGGGGAGGGATGGGAGAGGGTGGAATAGGGTGTTAAAAAATATCATTTATCCAAATTTGAAAGATATGCTTTGCACAACAAATCTAAAATTTAAACCACAACAACCACGTTCTTTGAATAAAATTTTTTTATCCAATTTACCCAAAATTTATACCAACAATCAAACTTTGACTTTCCCATTAAATTTTATTATAATTTAAGTTTATTTTCCGGTGTAATAATCCAACGTTAGTGGAATGAAGTCAAAGATAATACTTAAATATATTTGATTAGTGAAGTTGAACCCTTAATTGATCATTGAACCAACTTAATGCACAATAAAAATTAAATCCATAAAAAACTATAGCATAATTAGAAACTATCTCTACTTTAGTCTCTAATACCTTATGTGTGATGAGGTCTCTATTAATGAACCTTCTACTTTAGTCTTTACTTACTATTTGTCAAAAATTTTCAAAATAAAGAATCCTTTATTTAAGGTTCTACACAGATTTTAATCGCCTCTTGTCCATTAGGAAACCTTCTGCTTTAGTTATTCTTTTAAATTTTCAAACCTAACTTAAGTATCTTCTCCTTAATTTTATAACTTTTTGACAAACAAACCTTCATTTTCAAAACATTCTACCTCACATTCTACTTGTGCTTTATTATAAACAACTCTCACAATTTACTTTCTATAAAACCTTTACTTTTCTTAAACTCTCAGGAAAAATTGCCATTTAATTGATCAAACACCTTTTATATCAAGTTCTATTTGAACTATACATTGAATTAATCATCGAGGTGTTTCATAAGGTTCAGCCATTATTGGACCTAAACCAAGCCAAACATAAGTATAGCAATTAAGGGGTTTAGTAGTTAATTAGTCCATGTTTAATTTGCTAGCCTACAACTACACTCAATAAGCATAAAGTTACATACTTTAAGGAGTTGGGTCAATTTGTGCATAACTATCAAAGGGGACTCAATAAGTATTGTCATTTTACCTAAAGGAGTTGGTTCAATTTGTTACAACCGTGAAGAGAAATAATTTGTTAAGAACAAAAGAATAGACTAACTTAGTATTATTTATAAAGCCCTATAGGTTCGCTAACTCAAAGTAAAAAGGTATTCTATACGATAAGGTTTACGAGTGAGAGCATAACCATGTTCTAAAACTGTACTACTTTTGACATCATGTTTATGGGGAGAATTATGGCTGTGAACCCTATGGAAAACAAACCCTCCAAAAGCACGGTTAGGATCATTCCTATAATTTGATCATGAACCCTTTCCCTTTTTTTTTCTCCTAAGATTTACGCCAGACTTAGTTTTTCCTTCTTCTATGGCTTCATGATTAGAAGCGCAACCATGTTTCCTAACTGTAGCCCTTTGTTTCAACTAATGCCCCTCTTTCTCAAAATTTCCCCCTTGCCATCTCTAGCACTCCTTCCTCAACTCGTCACAAAATGAATATACACAAAATCTTGAATCTAATCCATCCACCAAAACTACAAACTTTATAAACTAAATGTCCTTTGAATTGAATATTTGTCTTCTCGACATGTTAACTCTTTAAAGTTAAGATCTAAACTAAAAAAAAAGTTTTTTTTTTATCAAGAAGCACAACTTACCCAGTTTGTATGACAAAAAACAATGGTCCACGCGTTTCCTTTACATTCGAATTACAACCTTCATATATAGGTACCAACCATATCAGACTGTGGAAAAAAACTCTTAAATCCACTTACCAATGATGACCCTTTAGAGATGTGAATTTCTGATATGTTCAACGCTTGAAAAACTTTTTTCCCTTTCATTAATAATGTGAGCTACTCCCTTTGCAATACATAGAATAATCAAAAACTAAGAATGAGTTTTACCCTTACCTTTGCTATGTATAGGGCTTAAGGTTGAGGGGGGTCAATGACGTTTAGGAAGAGGAGAGAAAGAACCTACATAAGAATGAGAAGGAAAATGGATTTCATGCATGTAAGGGATATAAAGAGATATGTGCTTCCTAAGCATGCCCTTTAATATTTAATCTAAAGTCTTTCATGTCCTTGACTAGTATTTTACCCCTTTTTGTTAAATGCTTTTATTCTTCTCAAGTATAACAAACGATCCTTTGATCATTTAGGACTTGTTTCTAAATGAAATAAACCAACTTGTAATTTCTTCCTACCCTTCTTATGTTGATCCAAAGATTTATGACTATGAAACCCAAGCCATAAGTTTCCAATGTTTAAAAATATTTTGAGTTTAAAATGGGTGATAACATTTCGATCTTTGACCAAGTGCATAGGTTGCAAGTTTTAGTGAATCTATGTGAATTATTTTTAATTATTATTGTTATATCAATGTCCATACAATTGGAAACAATAATTAGAAATTTGCCATCTACATGGATAATTTTTGTAAAGACTTCTACACATGTAAAAGATTTCACTATGGGGAAAATTCTTAAGTATTTCTTCATTGCATTCAAAAAAAAGTTCACAAATGCTATAGACTACAAACGAAATGGGATATTATGTAAAGATTGCAAGCAAATGTACTAGCCCATCCAATGAATTCCTTCTCATAAATAAATTAAGGAGAGTCATATGTAGACGATGGAACTCGTTAGATGAACTGTCATGACCCAAGCCCAAGAGAAGAACCTAACCCAAAAGATTAACCAAAAAGGTAGAAGAGTCCTTTAGACTTAAATGCAATACTTAGTTTTTATTTCTTTCCATGTAAGACTATAACATTACCACCCCCTTTTGGCTTACTTTGGATTGCCCCACTTTAGGTGGCTTTCATATAGGTAGCTTGCATTACTTCATGAGGGAGCTCTTTCCCAAGTAGCTATCTCCCAAGTCGCTTACCCTTCCGTGGGGTTGACTTATCAATAAAAGCACCAAATGTTATGACCAAGTCCAAGAGAGAACTCACTCAAAACAGCTTGATAAGTGAAAAAGTCTCTTAGACTTAAGTATAATACTTACTTCATGTTACTTTTTCATATGGGACTTTAACAGAACCATCCCATTATTTTGATCAAGTCCCTTTTCTAAATTGCCCCTTCCGTGAGGTTACCTTTCAATAAAGCACCAAATGTTATGACCTAAGTTTAAGAAGATAACCCAACTAAAAAAACTAGCTTGATAGGTGAAAGAGTCTCTTAGATTTAAGTGTAATACTTATTTTATGTTACTTTTTCATATGGAATGTAACATGAACCATCCCATTGTTTTGATTCAAAGTGAAAACTTAACATCGAGCTTGAAACCCTTTGGGTTACTATGAAATTGAAGTGATTTTATCGGGGCTCCAATAGCACTAGAAAACCTTAAAAAAAACTGTTTTTAAGATGATTCTTATTCTGATGTCATGTGAAATTGATAAGCAAAAACCAAAATCAAGGAAAAACGAAATCAAAGCAAAGTAAACTTACATAAAAAATATATTAAGAAACGTATTTATATGATGAGGATGTGTAAACTCAAGAAGTTTTATCCACCTAACAATCGGGTCGAGTTAAGTTTTTCAAAGCTTTCAACTTTTTAAAAATTGTCGAGAAGTTTTGCTAAGTTAAAAATTATTTGGGTTGACCCTGACTTATTTAGATGAATAAGTTTTTATTGAGTTTTTAGTTCAAGCTCGAGTTCAACCTTTATAAATCAAAGCTTGAGCTAGGCCAAGCTTGAAAAGAGTCGAGCACAAGCATACTTAGATGCCTTAGTATACAAAGTAAATAAATAATATATTAATAAATAGTGAATAAAAATTAGATTTTTGTATTAATTATATTTATATTATCTCTATTATTTCAATATATTTTTTATTATTTTATGGATATTTTGTTTTTATATTTTAATTATTTTATTATATAACATCTATAAAACTCATGAACTTGCTCACAAGTCTAAACAAGCCTACTCACGAACCTAAATGAGTTTTACTCATAAAACCTAAAAAGAAAGTCAAACTTAGTCATTTAGATAAAAGAGCTTTATTTTTAGCTTATATTGACTTCTTTACAATTGAGTTTGAGTTGAGCCATGGATAAAGTGAGTTAACTCAAAAAGCTCATAAGCACCTTGACTTAGCTTATTTTGCTGCCTTAATAATTAATGGTAAATAATTTATTTTTAAAGGTAAAACTTTAAAAAAGTAGAAAAAGAAATGCCTATTTCTCAGATCGTTTTTTGGAAACATTACGACAATATATATATAGTAATTCATTTCCATATCCATATTGTCCCCCCCCTTTTTTTTTTTTGAAAAAAAAAAGGAATTTAAGTACTTTACGGAATTTGGAATCCCTGCTGTTTCAACAAATTTCATGTAAGCAAGGACATAGACCCAGAAATAATGGTACCTTTTTTTTTTTTTGGGGGTTATCTTTCA
>JAMXBC010000062.1:0-55489 GCA_024138005.1 Lumnitzera racemosa | reverse complement strand
TAGGTAATAAAAAATGTTACTACTATATTGAAATGAGCTTTATTTGAGTAATGGGCATTAAAATGGTAAAAACCGTTTTTTTTTTTTTTTGTGAAATGACCCGTTTGTTGGGAAAAAAACCCATAAAATGTTGAAAAAACCATATTACAATAATGAAATAGCCTTTAAATGATGAAAATGTATCTAACATAGTGAAACATAACAAGTTTCAAGGAAACGAGTATTGAAATAGTGAAATTGAATTATTATGATGAAATGAGTTGATCAAAATTGTGATGGAAATAATGAAACAAGGCATATAAATGGTAAATAAGCCTTAATTTAAGGGAATCAGATTGATATGGTGAAATCAACATTAACTTGGTGAAATGAGCCTTCCATATGTAAATGAGCTTACAAGTGATGATAATTGTATTTAGTTTGGAGAAATAAGACCCACTTTGAAGAAATAAGCCTCTAAATGATCAAAATATGACAAAATTTACCCCTAGTTTTAAGGAAATGAAAGTTAAAATGGTGAAATTCACATTTATGTGGTGAAATAATCCTTCCATTAGGGAAATGAGCCTTCAAATGATAAAACCATATTTTTTTGGTAAAATATGGCTTACTTTGATGAAATAACCTCATGAATCATCAAAATGTGACTAAAACGATAAAATAAGGCTTTTTTTTATAACAAGCATTAAAATGGTGAAAAAAGGCATCCATTGAGAAAAAGGCCTTTAATATGGTGAAAACCTTATTACTATGACGAAATAGACCTTTGAATATAAAAAATGCCTCAAAAATGGTGAAACAAATCATTTCAAGGAAAACAAGATTGACAGGGGTAAAATTGATGTTTTAAAGGGTGAATCTCATTTCATCGCATTATTACCCTTTTCACGATAGAATGCACTACCGTTTTACAAGTCTAAGGCTTGTTTTTTAAGCATGGCTCATTTCATCACACCAACATGATCACCATTTCAAGACTTATTTCTTCGAAATAAGACTCATTTATTGTACAAATATTATATTCACAACTTGAAAGCTTGTTTTTGAGAAGTAGTCTTATTTCACCATGCTATCAAACCCCTTTTCATCATATGGATTTTTTGTATTATTTCATCATATTAAGGCTCAAATCCTCGTGGAAAGCTCATTTCAATACACAAACATTTTTTCACCATAAGGATGGCAGTTATTGTTTCAATATTTCAAGGGTAATTTCCTCAATATAACGCTTATTTCACTAGTCTGACAATCATTTTCACTATTTCAACACTCATTTCATTAATGTAAGACTTATTTCATTAAGGTAACACTCATTTCATCACACTAACATCCATTTCACCATATAAAGGGCTTCTACTCACCATTTTAAGGCTCATTTTCTCGAAGTTGAAGTTACAATCATTTCACCATACTGACGCCTTTTTTTTTCCGTTTTCACCATTTCAAGTCTCATTCCCCCGAGGTAAGGCTCATTTCACCATGTTAACATCTTTTTTACCATTACAAGCAATTTCCTCAAAAAAAGGCACCAATTTCAAGATGTAGTTTCTTAAAATTTAGGCTCATTTTCATTACTAACACCATGTTCACAGTTAAAAAGGCTTATTTCAAGAAGTATGAGTTATTTCACTATATCATCACACTTTCCACTAAGGGAGTGACTCCAATATTTCCCCAAATGAATATTCAATTCATCAATTGAAGGCTAGGTTCATCGTACATAACCCATTTCCACCATAGGGATGATTTTCACTATTTTGTCATTTTAAGGCTTATGCCCTCGATGTGTAGCTAATCTCACCATATTGACAATCAATTTCGATTTTTTTAAAGCTCTTTTCTCAAAATAAGGTGGATTTCACCATGTTAACACCTTTTTCATTATACGAAAAGGCTTCATTATTTTACCATTTCATAGTCCATTTCTGCATATCAAGGCTTTTTTCACGAAAAAAATACCAATTTCACCATTTCATGGCCAATCTAGAAGATTGTATAGTAGTTGGTAAAGGGTAAGTAAATGTAGTAGTTGGGAATCAATTGTAACATTAGATCAAATCGATCTTGACCATTAGATTGTAAAGGCTTTCTGTATATATGGGGGAATTCCCCTCAGATGTAACACACAAGTTTTTTGAGTTAATACAGTTTTACTATCAGAGTTTCTCTCTCTACTTTCTCTCTTTAACATTGTGAGTGTATTATAGGCTGACTTAGCCTCCTTAGTGAGGTCAGGAACGCTAAGGGGCCGCAGGGGGTCGAGCAACGGAATCCGCCGTGACAGTGGTATCAGAGCCTGAAAAAAGGAATTGCTTCTGGAAAAGATGTCATCTGGAGGAGACAACAACGCTTCAATGGCGATGATTGGCTGACCATGACGATCGCCGTGTTACCAAGCAAAGGGCTAGGTCCCGAAACCTATTGAACTCTCCCCTTAGTAGGATGGATAAGGCAGAGTTGAGCATTAATGAGGCCAAGGAACAATTTGATGAGTCTAAAGGGCAGTCTTGAGGAAATGGAGGAAGAACTCGAGGTGAATTGCAGGGGAGCACTGAATCGGCTGTAGAAAGCTTAGGCAGCATGGAAATGTTATTGGAGAAAAGGGTGATGCTCTCCAAGCCGAGTTACGGCCTTAGAAACTAAAGAAGAAGCTTATGAACGCTAAGATTGATGCAGTGGTAATGGCCATGCGTCAAGAGATTGAAGATCTCAAACGCAATTGGCGGCCTGCCGAATCACTGTTGCAATGGAATGACCTCCAACCGGCCATAGGGTCAATATTCCAAAACCAGAGCACTTTGGGGGATGCGGTCTGCTCGAGAAGTAGATAACTTCTTATGGGAATGGAACAATACTTTAATGCTGTGGGAATCTTAGATGATGCTGGAAAGGTACGTACTGCTGCCATGTATCTGAAAGACTCAGCCAGGGTATGGTGGCGCAGGAGGGCAGCTAATATCAACACTTAGGATAGCTTTGGTACAAGAGTTGAAGGTCAATTTTCCCCCCAAAATGCTACTAAGGAAGCAAAGGTGAAATTGCGTCACCTAACCCATAAGGGTGACATAAAGCAATATTTTAAGGAATTTTCAGAGTTGATGTTGGAGATCCCAGACCTCACCAAGAAGATGTTTTGGTGATGTTTGTGGATGGCTTAAAGCCTTGGGCTAAAATTAGAGCTGGAGCGAAGGGGAGTGAAAAAATTTCCAAGGCTTTAGCAGTGTTGAAGGCCTAATGGAATTTCGGAAGATGATCCTAAGACCACGGGAAGATGGAAAGGGGGGGTTGAAAGGGAAAAGAGTGGGAGTTCTTCAAAGGGAAAAAAACCAAAGCCGAAGAAAGAGATAACGATCGAGGAAGAACTCGTGAAGGGAAGAGGGGGAAAGATGGAAACCTCAGAGTTGAAATGTTATTTCTGTAATTGACCCATTATGCCAGGGAGTGTCCAAAGAAAGAGAGATTGGCGGCATTAGTAGCAGGGGAAAGCTCAGATTGATGGGGGTGAGGCCCAATTAGGGTCAGTTCGTCTACTCGGTGCTATAAAGTCTCAAGTCAATGAAAGAAAGGATTGATGTATACCGAAGTACGGTAGCAGGTGAGAAACTCAATGCCCTCATAGATACAAGAGCATCTCATCTCTTTATTTCTAATATAGCAGCAAAGGAGTTGGGCCTAAAAGTGGAGGAGACTAAAACATGGCTCAAAATAGTTAACTCAAAAGAAGTTCCCACTGTTGGAGTAGCCAAGGGGATAGAGCTCCGTTTTGGGGGGTTTGCAAGGAAAAGAGACAGTTGAAGTAGTGCCAATGGATGATTTTGAGTTTGTGATGGGGATGGATTTTTTAGATCGCATTGATGCACTTATCGTACCACGAGCTAACTGCATTTGTGTACTTATCACAATTCACAATGCGTGGTGCCTGTAGTAAGAAAGGACCCCAACCACCAAATTCCTATCGGCTATGAAATTGGAAAAGGGACTCAAGAAGAATGAAGTCACTTGCTTGGCTGCCATAAAAGTTGGGGAAGAGACTAGTGGTAAAGGGAAGTGCCCCACCTCAATGGGGGAAATATTGGGAGAATTTAAGGATATAATACCACTAATGTTCCCTTAGAAGTCCCACTAGAAGGAGGTAGACCATGTAATAGAATTGGAACTCAGAGCTAAGCCGCCCCTCCGCCGTCCCATATAGGATGTCCCCTCCAGAATTAGAAGAATTGAGGCGACAACTGAAGGAATTACTAGAAGCAGGTTTCATTAGGCCTTCAAAGACACCTTTTGGAGCTCCCGACTTTTTCAGAAGAAACAAGATGGATCACTCCGAATGTGTTTTGATTATCGAGCCTTAAATAAGGCACAAAAGAATAATACCCCATTCCATGGTATCGGATCTTTTAAAACGGGTTTTAGGAGAAGCTGGATACTTCTCCAAATTGGATTTAGTTCGGGATATCACCAAGTGAGGATTGCAGAAGGAGATGAACTAAGACCACTTGTGTTACCAGGTAGGGTGCTTTTAAATTCCCTAGTCATGCCATTTGGCCTTACAATGCCCCGGCTACTTTTCTGGCATCCTTATGAATCGTGTTTTAGCGCCCTTTCTTGATCAATTTGTAGTAGTGTACTTGGATGTATTATGATTTATAGTAAGATGTTGGAGGAACATATTAGATCACCTTCACTCAGTATTCTTAGCTTTAAGGAGGAATGATCTGTATGTGAAAATAGAGAAATGGCCTTTGCACAAGAAGAGGTGACATTCCTTGGTATCATAGTGGGAGAGGAAAGATTAGAATGGATGAAGGAAAGTGCAGGCCATCTGGGATGGAAGGAACCCACCAAGCTTACTAAGCTGAAATCCTTCCTTGGCTTAGTAATAAGGGCTATTCGAAGATAGCTAGCCCATTGACGGACTTACTAAAAAGGATACCCTTGGGTTTGGAGTATAGAGAGAAAGCGGGGGGACTAGAGACCTTGAAAATGGGAGTCACGAAGGAGCCGGTCCTTCTTCTTCCCAACTTTAGCAAACCCTTTGAGGTATGTACTGATGCTAGTGATTTTGCTATTGGGGGTTTTAATGCAGGAAGGACACCCTGTAGCATTTGAGAGCCGAAAGTTTAATGATACAGAGGGAAAAGATATCCAGTGCACGAAAAGGAGATGACAGCGATAGTACAACTGCCTTCGATGGAGGCACTAAATTATTAGGGAGAAAGTTTGTGGTCAAGACTGACAATATGGCCACCAGCTATTTTTAGATCAAAAGAAGCTTTCGCCCAAGCAAGCCCGATGGCAGGTTTTTTCTGGCAGAATTTGATTTCGACCTTGAACATAAGTCAGGTAAGACTAAAGTTGTGGCAGATGCTTTAAGCCGAAGGGTTGAGTTGGCAGCCATCAGCAAACCTGAAAGCAACCTCATTGTAGATCCAAGAGGGGATGGAGAGTGATAAGCAAGCTAAAGCTCTATGGATTCAATGTCAAGAAGGGAAGACAAGGAGGGTTTTGGCAAGAGAATGGATTAATATATACAAAAAGGGGAACGAGTTTATGTGCCCCATTCCTTGAATAAGAAGAAGATAACTTAAGGAGTGTCGTGATTCTAAATGGGCAGGTCATCCAGGAATGCACCGTACCCAAGCATTAGTGGAAAAAAAGGTAATTTTGGCCACACATAGGGAAAATATTGAAAGCCCATGTCCGAACTTGTCTCGTGTACCAACAAGATAAAATTGAACATAAGGCAACTCCCGGGACTACAAAAGCCTCTTCCCATTCCTGAACGGCCATGGGAAAGTGTTTCCATGGACTTCATTGTAAGCTTACCCGATTGGAAGGGTAGGTACAATTATGGTGGTGGGGAGACAGGTTCTCAAAATACACAACTTTTGTCCTAGCAACAAAGGAGTACCCAGGGATGAAGCTGCCCCGGTTGTTCTTGAAACTAAGTAAAGTATTGGGGCCTGTCTAGAAACATTTTTAGTGATCGAGATTGGGGCAATTTACAGGGAGATTTTGGACAGAGCTGTTCAAACTTTTGGGATCTGAGTTGAAACTTTTCAACTAGTTTGCATCCCAGACGGATGGTCAGACGGAGCGAGTGAATGCCTTAGTAGAGTTATACTTAAGGAATTTTGTAGGGGCTAACCAACATATTGGACCAAGTCGTTAAACGTGGCACAGTTTTTCGTTTAAAACCCACAGAAGAATGAGTCCATCGGACAGAGTTTCCTTTTGAGATTGTCCTGGGAAGGCAAAACCTTTAAATTTCATCAGTGGCAATAGGATATTCAGGGTCCAGCCCCCTGCATATAAGTTCGCAAGGGAATGGCTGGAAAATCATGGGCTTAGCCCGGACCCACTTAAGTCGAGCTATCAAGAGAATGAAAAAGATTGTAGACAAGAAGCGGAGGCCGATGGAATACCAGGTAGGTGACCAAGTGCTTGTTAAGTTACATTTGATACAACGTACGAAGGGGCCACCCCTACCCTAAAGGTCTAATGAGGCGATACGAGGGTCCGTTCCCAAATTTTGAAACGAGTAGGGCAAGTATCTTACAAATTGGGAAATTCCTCCGAAACTGAAATTCCACCCGGTTTTCCATATGAGCATGCTAAAACCATTCCACAAAGATGAGGAAGACCTTATAAGAGCTATATCACAAAGGGCCCCCAAAAGGAGTACGGGATCATTTGATAAGGAAGTGGAAGGGATCATAGCTGATAGACATGTGAAGAGACGTAGACAAACTCCCAGACATAAGTATAATGATAATGTGGAAGGGAAGACCAGAGAATGAGGCCATTGGGGACCAGTAGAAGCACTATGGCAATTTAAAGACAAGATTCGACAATTCTACGATGAAGGAGCGACGAGGGCGTCGCCGGATTGAGCGGGGGAGAATGTTACAGACCTCTCGAATTGGGGCCACTCTTAGAAGGTCCCTAAAGCCCAAAGACAAAAGCCCAAGCCCACTAAAAGCTTCTAGATAATGAAAAGTTCTAGAAGGTTCTAGAGAAGTCCAGAAAATTTTATGGTAGTTGGTGAAGGTAGGTAAATGTAGTAGTTGGGAATCAAATTTTAACCATTAGATCGAATCGATCTTGACCATTAGATTTTAAGGCTTTCTGTATATATAGGGGAATTCCCCCCAGATGTAACACACAAGTTTATTTGAGTTAATACAGTATACTATCAGAGTTTTTCTCTCTACTTTCTCTCTCTAACATTGTAGTGTATTATGGCTGACTTTGCCTTTCCCTTTGTGAGGTCAAAAACGCTAAGTGTCGCACGGGGTCGAGCAACGAAAATCCGCCCGTAATATAGCTTCTAGCCATGACAGAACTATCTTAATTTAGGAAACTTCATAAAAAAAATAAATTGATTTTTATTTTTTTAAAAAATAAATTTAAAATACTCCAATAAATTTCACTACACAAACAACATTATCATCATTTAAACTCTTATTTCCCCAAAGAAAGCTCTTTTCCCCATAATGACGCCTTTTTTAGTATTTTAAAGCTCAATTCACCATACTGATCTTGTTTTTATAATTTCGATGCTTAAATTTCCCAAGAAATAAGGTTTTTTCACCATATTAATATTGGTATCATTACGTTTTTCCAAATGAAGGCTCAATTCCTCGATAGAATGCTCCTTCCATTATACAAAAATATCATTTACACCATAGGAATGATAATTATATTTCATCATTTTAAGGCTCATTTCTTCCATATAAAACATATTTCACCATATTAGCAACCATTTTTACCATTTAAAGATTTATTTCCTTGATGTAAAGCTTATTTCACTATGCTTATGCTTGTTTTACCAAAGGCATAACTTCTATTATTTTAATATTTAATGGGTCTATTGCTTGAATTTAAGGGTCATTTCACAAAACTGAAATTATTTCCACTAATTTAAGGCCTATTTCTTGAAGAAAAACTTATTTCACCACATTAAATCCTCTTTTTACCGTTTGATAGCTTATTTCCTCACAATTACCTTATTTTATCATATTTTTACTATTTTCACAATTTAAAGTTATTTTTTAGAAGAAAATTTATTTCGCTATACTTCACCCTTTTTTACTACAAAGAGTAGTTTTACGATTTCACTATGTGAAGGTTTGATTCCTCTTTGGGAATTTATATTAAGCACCATTTTCATCATAGGAACGTTTTTTTTCAATTTCATCATATTCCAGCTCATTTCCTCTTGCAATACTTGTTCACTCACCATGCTAACAAGTAAATTTTCACATGTCAATTAATTCATTTTCCTATACGTCTTAGAAAATTATATAATCTGATTAATTATTTGATATTAAAAAAAATTAAGAAAATTAGAAGTATAAGTTTTTAATTGTATTGTAATAAACATGAAGTAAATATATATATATAATTATTTTTCCCAATTGCATAACGTTAAATAGTGGACATTGGACGAGCAAGTCATTAAATTTGTCCAGCATGATATTGTACATTAATGTCATTGTGTTGTTAGGATTTTTATGATATTTAGATGTGTTTTGGTGAAGGTGTTGTGGAAGGGACGTGTGATTGTGTGAAGAATCGGGAAATGAGTTCAAGAAGTAGGTAAGTTGTGGGTTACATTCTTGAATGTGTTTTGTTAAATATTAATGCTGTTAAAGAGGTTAAGATATTGGAGAATGGTTTGATTAGACATGATTTTGCATATTTAAAATTTTGTTAAGGGTGGTTTATTTTAAGAAACAAAGGGGATGTATTGAATCAGTAAAGAACCGAAGATGACAGAGACACGTGTACACACCAACACATATAGACAGCTTACAGAGAAGATGACAGTGCTTCCACTTTGGATTTTCTACAGTAGAATTGGGGTTTTTGGGTCATCAACGCGATTCTATTCTGGTTATTTTAGGGTTGTGGGTGGAAAGCGAGATCACGAAAGTGATGGAGGCGATCATTATAACATGAAGATTTGGAGAAATATTAGGGTTTTTAGGCTTTTTACTCTTTGCTCCTCTCTCCATGCGATAGCATCAATGTTTTGTTTGGGTCTGCTTCCTTTTTCTTTTTTTTTTTTCATCTAAGAGAGAAAGGTGACGAGTATTGATTAATTAATTATTTTTTTACTTTTTCTTCTCTTATTGTTCTTTTATGTTTTTTCCAATTAACCCATCCATGTCTTGGACCACTAATGGTTCACAAAACCCACATAAGCAAATGGAGTTGAACAAGTCATTTAGAGGTAGTATAAACGATTGGAAAAAGTTTAATTGGATATTAAATTGATACATTTAAATTTTAGGTATCTAATTTAAAAATGATGAAGTTGATATACTATCTGTAACATTAACCCTAAGAAAAATAGTAAACAGAATAAATGTAAAAAATAGGAAAGGAATAGTGAGCTACTCTCTTTAAAAGAGTATATGATCAAAAAGTTAAAATCAATAGTTGTGGCTATTCTCATAAATGTATAAAAAGAAAAAATAGTTAATAATAGAAGTATATATTTGAGAAGTCGGAGATAAATGATGGGCTATTCTTTATAAAATATAAGAAAATATACGTTTTGTGACCATCAAAGATCATTTGGGACTGCATTATGGTGACAACAAACTGAAATCAAAATCCTTTACATCATGTTTTTTTCCGCCTGGATGGGTTGCGAAGAAAACATCCCCATGCTGCGTCCTCTAATAAAAAAGGAAAATGCAGCAGGTAGAGAACCACTAGGAATGAGCCTAAGGGGACTAGCAATGGTAAACGTCAGCTAAATCGCCCTCTTCATAAAAATAAAGACGAAAAAAAACGTTTTGTGCACTAAGAAACCTCTCGATATAACAACCAAAGGGGTCCTCTAAAGTTTTTGGGGGGGAAAAAAAGGGGGGGGAAAGGAGGGGTGGCAGCGTCAACCAGGGTTTTGATTAGGGATTATAAACGCTAAACGAAAGTTTTGGGGCAATTTGGTGCAAATTAAACGAGTGATCACACGGCAAAACCCGAACTTAAATTTTGACGGGTTTTCCGAAATGACATGTACATAAACTTTAGAGAGCCCCTTTTTGGGGCTTGTTATATCGAGGGGTTTTCTTAGTGCACAAAACGTTTTTTTTTCGTCTTTATTTTTATGAAGAGGGTCGTTTTTAGCCTGACATACCTTTTCTAGTCCCTTAGGTTTCATTCCTGGGGGTTTTCCTTACCTTTTTCTTTTTTCCTATTTATTAGGGGACGCAGCAGGGGGAATGCTTTTTTCGCAACCACCCAAAGGGGGAAAAAAAACATGTTTGAAAAAGGTTTTTGATTTCATTTTGTTGTCCCCATAATGAAATTGCCAAATGATCTTTGAGGTCACAAAACGTATTTTTTTCTTTAATATTAAAAGAATGGGCCCTTCATTTACCTCCGACTCTCTAATATTACTTCTATTTTTTAACTATTTTTCTTTTTAACATTTATGAGAATACCACAACTATTGTTTTCTAACTTTTTGATCAATACTCTATTAAGAGAGTAGCTCACTTTTCCTTTTCCCTATTTTTTAACATTCCCTTCTGTTTTTTTATTTTTTTTAAGGGTTAATTTTTACAGATAGATATCAACTTCATAAAATTTTTTAAAATTTATATCCCAAAAATTTAAAGTATAAAATTTAATACCCAAATTTAAATTTTTTTCCCCAATCTTTTATACTCCCTTTCTAAATGACTCGGTTAAACTCCTTTTTGCTTATGTGGGTTTGTGAACCATTATTGGCCCAAGAAAATGGTTTGGGTTTTTTGGAAAAACATCAAGACAATAAGAAAAAAAAAAGTAAAAAAATTTAAATTTAAATTAAAATCAATACTCTCACCTTTCCCCCTTGGGATGAAAAAAAAAAAAAAAAAAAAAGGAAGCAGACCCAAACAAAACATTGAGCTATCGCAGGGAGAGGGGACAAAGAGTAAAAAGCCAAAAAACCCTAATATTTCTCCAAATCTTCAGTTAAATGACGCCTCCATCATTTTTCGTAAACTCGTTTGCCACCCACAACCCTAACAACACCAAATAAAACGCGTGATGACCCAAAACCCAAATTTCTACTGTAGAAAATCCCAAAGGGAACATTTGCCCATTTTCTCGGGAAGCTGTCAATATGTGTTGGGGGGTGTAAAACGTGTCTCGGTCATTTTTGGGTTCTTTACTGATTAAATACATCCCCCTTCTTTTTCTTAAAATAAACCATTTAAAAACAAAATTTAAAAAAGGCAAAATCATTCTAATCAAAACCTTTCCCTCCAAATTTTAAACCTTTTTTAACAGCTTTAATTTTTTAACAAAACACTTTTCAAGAATGTAACCCCCAATTTCCCTTTACTTCTTAAACTCATTTTTCACGATTCTTCCACAAAAAAACACGCCCCTTTCCACAAAAACCTTCCCCAAAAAACCCCCAATTTCTAAATAAAAATAAAAATCCAAAACAAAAACAATGACTTTAAAAGTTACAATATCAGCGGAAAAATTTTAATGACTTCCGCCCAATGCCCCACTATTTAACGTTATGAAATTTTGGGGAAAAAAATAATTAAAAATTTTAAAATTTTACTTCATGTTTTTTTACAATAAAAATTGAAATTTATACTTCAAATTTTTTTAAATTTTTTTTAATACAAATAATTAATCAATTATAAAAAATTTTCTAAAAACAAAGGGAAAATAAATTTAATTTTGAAAATTGTGAAAATATTGTTTTGCAAAGGGGATTTAGACAAGTATTGCAATGAGGAAATGAGCTGGAATATGATGAAATTTTTAAAAAACCCCTTTCCTTGATTTTTAAAAGGTGCTTAATATAAATTCCAAGAGGAATCGAACCTCAATAGTTTAAATCGTAAAACTACTCTTTTTTATAAAAAAGGGTTTAAGTAAAACGAAATAAATTTTTTTCTAAAAAAAAAAACTTTTTAAATTGTGAAAATATATTAATAGAAAAAAAAGGATAAATTTTGGGAAAAAAGCTATCAAAAGGTAAAAAGAGGATTAATGGTTTAAATAAGTTTTTCCTTTAAAAAATAAGGGCCTAAATTATGGAAATAAATTTTCCCGTTTTTGGGGGAAGACCTAAATTTAAGCAATAGACCCATTAAATAAAATTTAAAAAAATAAAGTTATGGGCCTTTTGGGAAAAAAAGCATAAGCATAGTGAAAAAAACTTTACATCAAAGGGAAAAAACTTTTAAAAGGTAAAAAAGGGTTTCTAATATGGTGAAATAGTTTTATATGGAAAAAGACCTTAAAAAAGATGAAAATAATTACATTTTTCCCATGGTGTAAATGATAATTTTTTTAAAAATGGGAAAGGGGCATTCAAACGAGGGGAAAAGAGCCTTCATTTTGGGAAAAAAAGTAAAGATACCAATATTAATATGGTGAAAAAACCCCTTTTTTTCTTAGGAATTTAAACATCGAAAATTTTAAAACAAATCAGTATGGTGATTGAGTTTAAAATACCCAAAAAAGGCTCATTTTTGGGGAAAAGACTTTCTTTAGGGAAAAAAGATTTTTAAAAGATGATAATGTTTTTTTTTGTATTTAAATTATTGGAGTATTTAATTTAGTTTTTTGAAAATAAAAATCAATTTTTTTTTTTATGAATTTCCTAAATTTAAAATAGTTCCTTTATGGCTAGAAGCAATAAAATTTCGGGCGGGGTTTTTGGTTTCTCGAACCCCGTCGACACTTAGCGTTTTTTTACCTCACCAAAAGGAAAGGGTAGTCCCGCCTATAATACACCCACAATTTAGAGAAAAGAAAGTAAAAAGAGAAACTCGTTGTAAAACTGTAATTTAAAACCCAAAAAAATTGTGTGTTTTCATCTGAGGGGGAAATTTCCCCCATATAAACAGAAAGCCTTTACAATCTAATGGTCCCAAAATCGATTCGATCTAATGGTTACAATTGATTCCCAAATACTACATTTACCTACCTTCCCCCAACTACCATACAATTTTTTTAGGGCTTCTCTAGAAAAACCCCCTAGAACTTTTCTTATTTTAGAAGCTTTTAGTGGGGTTTGGGTTTTTTCTTTTTGGGGTTTTGGGGCCTTCTAAGAGTTTGGGCCCCCTTTGAAGGGCCTTTAACATTCTCCCCCGCTCAATCCGGGGACGCCCCCGTCGCCTTTCCCTTTATCGTAAATTGCCCAATCCCTTTTCTTTTAAAAGCCCTAGTGCTTCTACGTCCCCAAAACGGGCCCATTCTCTGGTCTTCCCTTCCACATTATCATATATTTAAATTTTCTGGGAGTTTGTCTACGCCCTCTTCCCCATGTCTATCAGCTAGGGACCCTTTTCCACTTCCTTATAAAATAAAATCCCGAACCCCTTTTGGGGGCCCTTTTGTGATAAAGCTCTTAAAAAGGGTCTTCCTCATCTTTGGGAAAGGGTTTTAGCATCTCTTTGGGGAACCCCCGGGGTGGAATTTCTTTTTCGGGGGAAGTTCCAATTTGTAAGATACTTGCCCTACCTTTTCAAAATTTGGGACGGCCCCTCGTATCGCCTCATTAGCCCCTTTAGGGTTATTTGGGGCCCCCTTCAAACTTTGGGTATCAAAGTAACTTAACAAGCACTTGGTCACCTACCGTTTTTCCACCCGGCCTCCGCTTCTTGTTTTCAATCTTCCCCTTCTCTTGATAGCTCGACTTAAGTAGGTCCGGGCTAATCCATGTTTTTCCCCAGCCATTCCCTTGCAACTTTTTGCAGGGGGGCTGGACCCTGTAATCCTATTGCCACTGTTTTAAATTTAAAGGGTTTTCCCTTCCCGGGCCCCAATCTAAAAGGACCCCTGCCCGGGATGGACTCTTTTTTCTTCTGTGGGTTTTAAACCCAAAACCCTGGGGCCACGTTTAAGATTTTGGCCCAAAATTATTTTGTTACCCCTAAAAAAATTCCCTTTAAGTATAACTCTACAAAGGGAATTCCCCTCGCTCCGTCGCCCTTTCCGTCGGGGAACCCAAACATTGAAAAGTTCAACTCAATCCCAAAAGTTTAACACTCTGTCCAAAAATCCCCTTAAATTCCCCCAACCCGATCACTAAAAATGTTTTTTTAGACGGGCCCCCAAATACATTTAATTTAAAATTTTTCCCGGGGGAAAACAACCGGGCACTTCACCCCCCGGGGTAAACCTTTGTTGCTAGGACAAAAGTTTTTTTTTTGAAACCCCTGTCCCCCACCCCCCTTTAATTGTACCCCCCTTTCCAAATCGGGAAAGCTTACAATGAATCCGGGAAATTTTCCCCAAAGGCCGTTCAGGAAGGGAAAGGCTTTTGTAGCCCCCGGGGGGAGTTGCCTTATGTTCAATTTTATCTTTTGGGTAAAACAAAGACAAGTTGGGACATAGCTTTCAATATTTTCCCTAAAGTGGGGCCCAAAAAAATCCCTTTCTTCCACTAATGTTTGGGAAACGGGGGAAATTTCCTGGTTTGGCCTGCCCATTTAGAATCACGACACCCCCTTAAATTTCTCTTTTTAATTCCCAAGGGAAGGGGGGCACATAAACCCGTTGCCCCTTTTGTAATTTTAAAATTTCCATTCTCTTCCAAAAACTCCTTTGTCTTCCCTTCTTGACATTAATCCATAGAGCTTTAGTTTGCTTATCACTCCCCTCCCCCTTGGTTTCTAAAATGGGGTTGTTTTCCGGGTTTTGCTGATGGCTGCCAATAAACCCCTTCGGCTTAAAGCATCTGCCACAACATTGCCCTTACCTGACTTTTTTCAAGGTCGAAATAAAATTTCTGCCAAAAAAAACCTGCCACCCGGGCTTGCTTGGGCAAAAAGCTTCTTTTGATCTAAAATAGCGGGTGGCCATATTGCCCAGTTTTGACCACAAACTTTCTCCCTAATAATTTATCCCTCCATACCCAAAGGGCATTGTCCTATCCGGCACCCTCCTTTTCTTGCACTAAAAATCGTTTCCTTTCATTCAACTTCCTCTCAAATGCTACAGGGTGCCCTTTCCCTGCATTAAAACCCCCCAATAGAAAATCACTGCATCATAATACCTAAAAGGGTTTTTGCTAAATTTGGGGAAAAAGAAGGCCCCGGCTCCTTCTGACTCCCTTTTTTCAAGGCTCTATGCCCCCCTTTCTCTCTATACCCCAAAACCCCGGGGGGTTACCCTTTTTTTAGTAAGTCCGTAAAGGGGCTAGCTATCTTCGAATAGCCCTTTTTTAACTAACCCCAAAGGAAGGTTTTTCCAGCTTAGAAGTTTGGGGGGTTCCCTTTCCCAAATCCCAAGGGCCCTGCCCTTTCCTTCATCCTTTCAAAACTTTCCTCTCCCCACTAGATACCGGGAATGCCCACCTTTTCTTGTAAAAGGGCCATTTCTCTAATTTCACATACAGATTTTCCTCCTTAAAGCTAAAAAATACTGAGTAAAGGGTGATCTATATGTTCCTCCAACATTTTTAATTTATAAATCATAAAAACATCCAAGTAAAATCAACTAAAAAATTGATCAAGAAAGGGCGCTAAAACACGATTCAAAAGGATGCAAAAAGTACCCGGGGCATTAGTAAGGCCAAAGGGCCATGCCCTAAAATTCAAAACCCACCAAAACCCGGGAAACCCAAAGTGGTCTTATTCACTCCTTCTGCAACCCTCATTTGGGTGATTCCTAACATAAACCCAATTTGGAGAAGTATCCAGTTTCCCCAAAAAACCCTTTTTAATAAAATCCGATCCCCTTTGGAAGGGGAACTTTTTTCTTTTTTTTGGTGCCCTTATTTAAGGCTCATAACAATACACTTTCGGATGTTTCCATCTTGTTCCCCTAAAAAAGAAACGGGACCCCAAAAAATTTCCCCTTTAAGGCCTAATAAACCTGCTTCTATTTAATTTCCCTTCCAGTTGTCCCTCAATTCTTCTAATTCGGGAGTGAAAAACCCCTATAGGGACGGCGGAAGGGGGCCCTTGGGCCTCTGAGTTCCAATTCTATTACTTTGGTCTACCCCCTTTCTTAGGGGTAACTTTTTTAAGGCAACATTAGGGGTTATTATAACCTTAAATTCCCCCCAATTTTTTCCCCCACTTGAGGGGGGAAAATTTCCTTGCCCACTAGTCCTTCCCTAATTTTTAAAGGGCAGCCAAGAAAGGGTTGACTTCATTCTTCTTGACCCCTTTTTCCAATTCATAGCCAAAAGGGAATTTGGGGGTTTCCCTCCTTTCTTACTAAAAGGCCCCACGCTTGTAAAATTGTATAAAGTAAAACAAAATCAGTTCTCGTGGTAATAATGCTCAATGCATCTAAGAAATCCATCCCGAAAAACAAACTAAAAATCTTCCTTTGGCACTACTTAAACTGTCTTTTCCCCCTTTTTAAAAACCCCCCAAATTTACACTCTACCCCCTTTTTGGCTACTCCAACAGGGGGAAAACTTTTTTTTGAGTTAACTATTTTGGGGCCTTTTTTTTAGTCTCCTCCATTTTTTGGGCCCCAACCCTTTCCCTGCATATTAGAAATAAAGAGATGAGATGCCCTTGTATCTATGGGGCATTGATTTTTCTCACCTGCTACCGTTATTTCCCGGTTAAAACCACCAACCCTTTTTCTTTCATTGACTTGAACTTTATAGCCCCGGGAGTAGACAAAACTGACCCAATTTGGGCCCCACCCCCAAAACTGACTTTCCCCTGCTAAATGCCGCCAATTCTCCTTTTTTTGGGACATTTCCCCTGGCAAAGGGGGTAAATTACAAAAAAAATTTTCCCAACCCTCATGGGGTTTTCCATCTTTCCCCATTTTTTCCCTTCACGATTTTCTTCCTCGATCGTTACTCTTTTTTCGTTTTGGGTTTTTTTCCTTTAAGAACTCCCCCCTCTTTTCCCTTAAACCCCCCCTTTTTCCCCATCTTCCCCTGGTCTTGGGATCATTTTCCCCAAAATTCCCTTTAAAGGCCTTCAAAAACTCCCAAAAACCCTTTGGGAAATTTTCTTCCACCCCCCTTCGCTCCACTCTAATTTGGGCCCAAGGCTTTTAAGCCCTCCACAAACATCACCAAAGCATCTTTCCTTTGGGGAGGGCTGGGATTTTCCAACCCTCAAATCTGAAAATTTCCCTTTAAAAAATTGCTTTAAATTTACCCTTATGGGTTTTGGTGACGCCCAAATTTTACCCTTTCTTCCTTAGTACAAATTTTTTTGGGGAAAAATTTCCCCTTCCAAACCCCCTTTTTTACCAAAACATTCCTAAGTGTTGATTTAGCTGCCCTCCTGCCCACCAAAACAAAGGCTGAGTCCCCTTTTAATACGGGAGCAGTACGTACCTTTCCCCCAACATCTAAATTCCCACACATTTAAAATATTGTTCCATTCCCCATAAGAAGTTTTTCTACTTTTTCCCCAGCAGGAAACCCCATCCCCCCCCAAATGCTCTGGTTTTTTGGGAAAATTTACCCCAAAGGCCGGGCTGGAGGGGCAATTCCCCTTTTCAACATGATTTTGCAAACCGCCAAATTTCTCTTGAGATCTTCCCAAACTCCTTGACGCATGGCCATTCCACGGGATCAATCTTAGCGTTTATAAGCCCTTTGGGTTTTAAAAGGCCGAAAACCGGGGTTGGAGAGCATCACCCCCCTCTCCAATAACATTTTCCCGGGTGCCTAAACTTTTTTCTACAAACCCCAACATGCTCCCCCCGCCAATTCACCTCAGTTTTTTCCTCCATTTCCTCAAGACTTGGGCCCGGGGACCCCATCAAATTGTTTTCCCTTGGGCCCCATTAAAGCTCAACTCGCCTTATCCATCCTAAATAAGAGAGAGTTCAATATTTCGGGGCCTAAACCCTTTGCTTGGGAAAAAAAACGGCGATCGTCATGGTCAGCCCCAAATTTATCGACCTTGAAACGTTGTTTTTCTCCTCCAGATGACACTTTTCCAAACAAATTTCCCCCTTTTAGGCTCTGATACCACTTTTCACGGGGGGATTTCCCTTGGGTCGACCCCTTGGGGGCACTTAGCGTTTTCCCGACCTCACAAAAGGGAAAGGGAAAATCAGCCTATAAAACACTCCCCAATGTTAAAGAGAGAAAGTAAAGAAAACTCTGATAGTAAAACTTATTAACTCAAATTAAATTTTGTGTTCCCCGAGGGAAACCCCCATATATTAAAAAAAGCCTTTACAATCTAAAGGTTCCCCAAAATTTTTTCCCCCATTTTTTTTTTTGGGTCTAATGTTACAATTGAAATTTTCCCAAATACCCACATTTTTCTTTCCTTCACCAACAATATACAATCTTCTAGATTGGGCCCCTGGGAAAAGGGGAAATTGGTATTTATTCGGAAAAAAGCCCCCATATGCAGAAATGGAAATATGAAAATTTGGAAAATAAAGAAGCCCCTTTTTGTAAATGAAAAAGGGGTTAACATGGGAAATCCACCTTATTTTTTAAAAAAGAGCTTTAAAAAAATCGAAATTTTGTCAATATGGGGAATTTGCTAAACAAACGAGGCATAAGCCTTAAAAAAAACAAAATATGGGAAAATTTATCCCTATGTGGAAATGGGGTAAAGAAAGATAACCCAGCCTTCAAATTTATGAATTTTAATATTCCCTTTGGGGAAATATTTGGGGCCCCTCCCTTAGTGGAAAAATTTTGAGATAAATGAAATAACTCATACCCTTTTTGAAAAAAAGGGCCCTTTTTGCTGTGAACATGGGGTTTTAAAATAAATGGGGCCCCAATTTTAAAAAACCACATCTTGAAAAGGTCCTTTTTTTTTAGGAAAATTTGCTTGTAATGGTAAAAATGATGTTTAAAATGGTAAAAGAGCCCTTTCCTCGGGGGAAAAGACTTTAAATGGTGAAAACGGAAAAAAAGGGGTCAGTATGTGAAATGAAATTTTAACTTCAATTCGGGAAAAAAAGCCCTTAAAAAAGGGGAGTAGAACCCTTTTTATGGTAAATGATGTTATGTGTTAAATGAAATGTTTTCCTTAATGAAATTAAATCTTACATTTTTAAAGAAATGAGTGTTGAAAAAGGGGAAAAATTTTTCCCAAATAGTGAAATAAGCGTTATAATTTAGGAAAATTTCCCCTTTAAATATTGAAACAAAAATTAAAAGCCATCCTTATGGTGAAAAAATTTAGTGTATTGAAATAGCTTTCCATCGAGGGTTTGAGCCTTAATATGATGAAAATAATACAAAAAATCCAATGATGAAAAGGGGGATAGGGATTGGGGAAATAAGACACTTCTTTAAAAAAAACTTTCAAGTTGTGAATATAATATTTTTACAATAAAAAGAGTCTTATTTCGAAGAAATAAGTCTTGAAATGGTGATCATGTTGGGGTGGGTGAAATGAGCCATGCATTAAAAAAAAAGCCTTAGACTTGTAAAAAAGGTATGCATTTTTACTGAAAAGGGGAATAATTTCGATGAAATAAATTCCCCCCTTTAAAAAAAATCAATTTTTCCTTCAATTTTTTGTTTTCCTTTTAATATGATTTGTTTCAAAAAAACCCTTTTTGAGGCTTTTTTTATATTCAAAGGGCTATTTTTGTCCCAAGGGAATAAGGTTTCACCATATTAAAGGCCTTTTTTTTCAAAGATCCCCTTTTTTTACCATTTTTTAAAGCTTGTTTTTAAAAAAAAAACCTTATTTTAAACGTTTTAGTCACATTTTGATGGGTTCTGAGGTTATTTCATCCCAAAATAAACCATATTTTAACCCAAAAAAAATGGGGTTTATCAATTTTTAAAGGGTCATTTCCCCCAATGGAAGGGTTATTTCACCACTTTAAAAGTGAAAATTTTACCAATTTTTAAATTTCATTTTCCTTTAAATAGGCTAATTTATCATATTTTTATCATTTAGGGCTTATTTCTTCAAATGGGTCTTATTTTCCAAAATAAACCAATTTTTTTATCACTTGTTTAAACTCTTTTTCATATAAGGCTCATTTCAAACCAAATTTAAAGTTGATTTTACCAAATCAAAACTGATTTCCCTTTAAAATTTAAGGGTTTTTTTAACCATTTAATATGCCTTTTTTCATTTTACCCTCAAAAATTTTGATCAACTCATTTCATCATAATAATATCAATTTCACAATTTTAATACTCTTTCCTTTAAAATTGTTATGTTTCAAAATTTTAATACATTTTCATTTATTTAAAGCTTTTTCATTTTTTGTTTAAAATTTTTTTCCCAAAATTTTAAAGGGTTTTTTTTTCCCCAAAAAAAACGGTCTTTCCCCAAAAAAAAAAAAAACGGTTTTTTTCCCAATTTTTAATCCCATTTACTTCAAAAAAAAGCTCATTTCAATTAAAATTTGTATTTAAAATTTTTTTTTCTTTTCCAAAGTAAATTTTTTCTTCACCAAAGTAATTGGTTTTTTTCATTTTAAGGCCTATTTTCCCACAAAAAGGCTCAATTTACCAAAATAAATGCTGATTTCGTATTTCAAACCCCCATTTTTTATCAAAACAAGTCTAATTTCAAATATATTAATCCCAAAAATTATTAAAAAAGGGTTATTTCTTTTAAAATAGCCTTATTTTTCTAAACTAAAAATGGGTTTTTTCACTTCAAGGCCCCATTTTCTTTATGGGAAAGGTTTATTTCCTAAGTTAACAATGAAAATTTTATCCCTGTTAACACTCATTTTCTCAAATTAAAAGGGTAATTTCCCCGATTAAGACACATTTTTACCAATTTTTTAAAGCTTTTTTTTCCCAAGTAACCTATTTTCACCATACTGTTACAATATTTACCTTTTTAAAATTATTTTTCCCAAAGTACATCATTTTTACCATAGTAAAGCAATTTTTCCCCCTTTTAAAAAGTTGATTTTCCCCCAAAAAAATGGTTGATTTAACCAAATAATACTTTTTAAAATATTCAAAGACTTATTTTCAAACCCTATTAATATGATTTTAACCATTTTAAAAGAATTTTTTAAAAAATTTGGGATTGTTCATTTTTACCCTAGAAAAAATCGTTTTTCCCTTTTCAATACTTTTTTCCTTGAAAATATGGGGTTTGTTTTACCATATTAACAATTTTCACCTTTCAGAGGCTTTATCGCTGTAAAATAAAAAAAAATAGTTTTTTACCATTTTAAAACAAAATTTGATGAATTTTTTTCATTTAGAGGCTTATTTTACCTTTTCTGCAATTTTTTCCAAATATTTTAAGGGCTTTCTTAGTAATGGGTCATTTTTCCCAAATTTAAACAAATTTTTTCAATTTTAATACTCTTTCCCCCCAAAAAGTTTTTTTTTTGAACCCTAAATTTGATTATTTTTTCCATTTATAGGCCTTTTTAAACCATAATAATACAGTTTTTTCCCCATTTTAAAAAAGGGGCAAATTTTTCCAATGAATGGTTTTTTTTACCATAAAATTACCGAAAAAATTTTGATTCCCTTTGGGAAAAAAATTTAAAATCTCTCCCTTTCTAAAAAACATTTTTAGCATGGTGGGAAAAGACACTTAGTTACTCATTTAGTTTTTTTTTTATAGTGAAATAGGGGAAAAAACAAAAAGGGAAAGGGTTATTTTCCCCCCTAAAATGGATTGGAACAAAGCAGTATACATAAGCCAAATTTTTTAAATTCCATACTTTTTTCTCTTTTTTTAATTTGCAGCAATTTTTTCATTTTTGCAAAAGTTTAAAATAAATAAACAACTTAATCTCAAACCCAAATTTCAATATCAGAGGGGGACAAAAATTTTTAAAGTTCTAAAGGGTTTTTAATTTTTCCCAGCTTAACATACAATTTTCTTTTTCTCTTTAAAATCTTGTTTGGGACCTATAGGTGAAAGCAGTCTTATTTTAGTGAAAATTTCTTAACTTTGAGGGAAAAGGAAATTAATATGGTAAAAACAATGTCAATAGGTAAAATAGCCTTTTCTTTTTTAAAAAGAGATTTTCCCGAAAATAATATTTTAAGAAAAAAATAATTTTAAATCATATACTAGGTGCTTCTAAAAAAAATATAAAAAAAATTTCTAAATGTATTACACAAGTCCCTATTTTATTATAAAACATATGAGGGAAAAATATATATAAAATTTAAAAATAATGTACATATGGGCCCAAAAATATGAAAATTACAAAAATAAAATGTACATCAATATTTAACATATATATTAAAAGTTATATGAAAATAAATCCCTAAACTTCGATGCATATTATATAAAACAAATATTAAAACTATATATAAATATAATTTTAAAATATATTGGTTAAAAATTGATAATACAAACATACAAAAATAAACACAAATTTGTTTATGTATATACAAAACAAAAATTTCCCCAAGAAAGTGATTTTTCCCCTTACTTTTTGAATGGACGTATATAAAAGAGTACTTTATTTAAAAAGAGCAAATAAAGTATTTTTTTAGAGAAAAATATTTTTTCATATCCAAAAGAGCTGAGACAGAAAAAAGTTAATGTTATAGACAAGGAAAAAAAAGACATGGGAAAACGATAAAAAAAGAAGAGCAGAAAAAGAAATTTTTAAAGTGTATTTTAAATGTACACTGTACAAATATGGAAAATAAATGGTAGTGAAAATTTTCCAAAAGGGCGAAATTTTACGGTAGAGAAAATTTACGGTTTAAAAATTGTACCGGGGGCAGGGCCCGTATTTTTATGGGGGGACTGTAAAAAGGGTCCAGGGAAAAGAGAAAAAAGATACGCCCCGTTTTTTTTCTTTAGTTTTTCCCTTGTTGGGAAAGCCCAAAATTCACTTCACACTATTAACATATCATCTACACAGAAGCACTATGAGGACTATAATGATAAAAGAGCCATAGAGGTAACGAGCAGAAATCTATTCTGACACTTTTCACATAAGGTCAAATTTTCTTTCTAAAACATTCTTAAATGTAAAAAGCTTGCCCCAAAAGAATAGCAAGGACTACTTAGACAATCAATATCAGATTTCAGCGTATATAAATATCGCAATTCAATCAGATTAGTTTCAAAGATTTATAAAAGTTCAAAATCAATTTCACCTGATATTTCAGTTTCATCACCTCTCTTAATGAGTTAGTATACACAAGGAAATGTTCAAAATCAAGATTGGTTCTGTATCTTGTAATGACAATAAACTTTGGCATGCAAGATGAAAGAACCCCACCTCTTTATTTTCCGCACTGGAAAAAACCTCTCGACCTGCAGTAGATATCAAGGGATGAGATGTTTCACAAGTAAGCCCCAACCAACTTAATATTACTAATTAGTGAGAGAAAGTGTGTTGCAAGAGAATGCAACAACCACTCAACTTCTTCGACTGTAACATCTTCTGGCCAGCCCAGTTACATAATATGTGTATTAATTTTTTCAAACCAACTATCAGGAGTTTGTAGCTTCCTGAAATAATAAAAGGTTGCGGAAGGTTCAGAAAGGTTCAAGAATATTGACTGGTGCAAACAATTAAGTAGCTTGTTTCTATTCTTCAATGGAAAGGGTCCTACAAGTACATTACACAGCAACATATGTCCCGTAAGGCTGTCAAAGACCAAATTGGATCCATGGTTGGAATTGTATAGCAAAACTTTTGTTGGCTTATGCCTATCCAGCTTTGAGACGAAAGAAAAATGAAGTAAGAGATCTCATTACTACGATTCAGAATCTCCCTTGTCCTCATGTTGAAACACTATGCCATATACAGATAAAGATAACATCAAAACACTTGATAAACCTTGCTTGTTTTAACACTTGTACTGCAAAGATTGAAAAGATGCTATGTATTCATGTTCATTGGAACTTTTCTTATCAATTTTATAGCTGAAATTTGAAATCATTAAATTTCATACACCAATCAAATCTTCACTTCACTTGTTAAAATTTACACCTGTACCATCTTTAGAGATGTTGCGTCAAACACTAATTGCGTCCAAAGGTGGGTGTGTAAAAACAATGAGACGTGAGGCAAGTAAATTTCTCAAGCAAAGCTTGATTTAATATGGATTTTGCAATTTCAAAAATCTAGGTGTAAAATAAAAATGGAAATTCAGATGTGATTTTAAATAGTGATGTATAAAATTTAAGGATCATGAAAAGGTTCGATGACATTAGAACTCCACAAAATCACCCCCAAGCAGCAGAGTCACAAGGTTATGGGATGTTTGCTTATGCTTGTACTAAAAAAAGACTAATTTTCTTAAATGTGAAACCCTATAGGGTTGGCCAAATGGTAAGGCCCAAGAGCTCTACATATGTTGCATGCTTATTCCTGGGAGTTTAAATTCTCGGGGCAACTATTACATGCTAGCTTATATTTGAACAGTGCATACGTCGAAGGGTTGTTTATCTACCCAGGACACAGTCAGGTCCAGTTAAATGAAGTGCTACCATATATGAATGCTAACAATTATATTACATTTGAAGAGGCAAAAATTTCTCCAATACTGTAATTTTTATATGTACACATCTATTTAAATTGTTGTAGAAAGGAAAGAAAACCAAGTGAAACATGATAAATAATGAACCTTCTTGACAGCTTGACTTTCAAGGATCTTTCTTTGATGCTAGGTTTTGCTTCCTCACTTTCACTAATAACTGTAGGCATCACATTGGTTGCATGCATTTCTTTCTTGAGCAACACATCAGAGGAAACCTTAAAGAGGCGCGGGAAAACTTCTTCTTCTTCAGTGAAAGTCATTTCATACTACTCCATATGATCTCCTTATCAATGGTGTTATCCTAACACAAAAACAAATCCACTAAAGCATGCATTCAACTCAGAAATGGAAATTTAGAAATCACTAGTCATGACAGTGAAAGAAGGGAAATATATATATATTCAGCATGATGAGTAGATGGATTTTTCAAATCCAGATTAGGCCAGAATAAAGTGAAAATCAAATAAAAGCAGATCCTTCTAACAAGGTGGTCAAGTTGACTGAAAGATGATCATATAAAACCAATAAAGCCATAAATGGTACTATCATTCCATATACGGAATCACTACTCCTCCCCCCCCATCTCAAAAACTTTACTCTGGATGTATGAGAGGTAAAGTATTTAGTTAGATAACCTCTGTACGTGTGAGTCAAGAATTTACTAAGGCCCCCTTATTGTAATTAATTTATGTAGTCAATTATATCAAGCTAAAAATCAGTTATGTCAGGGCTATACATCAGGAACTCCCTTATCAATTCTACAACGGGACATGAGCGGTGGGTATGCATTAATCAGAACAATGCACCAATCCAAAATGGAATAAGGAAGCCAATTTCACTATCATATATGTGAGAGATCAATCAACTAGGTGTACAGATCATCAGTCAAACTTCAAAGGCATACATTTCAAAGCCAACATAGCTTTCTTACCATAATCTCAAGTTCCCAGCATTTGATTTAAACGGTCTCAACAGGAACAAAATTAAATGTATATTCAAGATCATAATAACCCAAAGCAACAGAAGTTCTAGAGTGATTAAGACAAACTCTGGTCATGACACATCTGTGAAACTAGAATAATCATTGAATTACCCTAAAAAGGGGGTTACATAATTCATTGCACTGGAATTATTGATTTGGTATGTGCAGGTGGACAGCCAATGTGAGCTTCAGTTACTTTCTGACGTTTTGACTATCCATGACTTTCCTTCCTTGTAATTCAGCTCCAGCTAGAAAATGATAAACAGAAAAAACAAGTCTCATGAATGCCTATCCAAATCTCATTCTGATGATGAATTTGCATGACAAAAACAAAAAAAATGGTAAATTGCAAATAAAAACCCCTTATGTTTGATCCATCTGAGTTTAGCCCGCTATCTTTGAAATCGATGGTTAGACACTATCTTGGAAAATGTGTATCAAATACCAATACAGTACAATATTCCCTTGATGCTAAATAAACAAAACAAATAAATATTAAAAAAATTCAAAAGATTAAAAAAATTGGAGATCTCTCGTTTTGCTTTCATTGTATGTAGAATTTTTTATCTTAATTACTCGTTTGTATTACTTTTTTTAATCTTAATAAATCTTGGTATTTTTCTCAAGTGTGACTAAGTAGTGGGTCTGAGTACACAGTTTTTAAAATTTACTTGTAATATATGGGCCCGATTCCAAAGGTAAAGAGAAAACTAGTGCACAGAAATAAAAATAAGAGTATATTTGCAATTTATCCAAATAAAAACCAGTAATTCACGCTGGGCAAATTTATAGGTGGCCCTCCCTTGTCACTACATCCATGTTGATCATGGTCTTTGAAAGCTCCAATATACATACCTTTCCATACCTTTCTTTTCTTAAACCCTCCATAAGATGTTCCTTTGTACTCTATTGAATGATTTACCAAGGTCAATGAAAACCACCTTCAAATCTTGCTTTTAATTCTAGCTATGCAAGGAATATAGAGAGAAGAAAATTGAGCAATTCAAGGCCCACAGACATCCAGCCAAGACCTCACACAAGAATCTGAGACCTATCAGAACAAAATGCAGGTTCTAAAATCATTCAAACCTTTGCATATAGCTTACAACGACATCTTACCCATACGTTTGCGAAGCGATTTTCTCTGGAAAACCATCCCATCCATTTGGATCCATATTGGGTCAAGATTACCTCCTTTCACATAGAATCGAGACTCTAAAGCCATTTCCGAGATCAGCTTTCTTGAAGAAACAACAGTGTTTAAAATGCCCCAAACTCCCACAAGATAGGGACGAAAACAGGGTCCATTGACAGATGAAGTTTATTTCCATCAGCTGGCCACCCACAAAAAGTCTGATGAGGGAGGAAGAGAAAGAATGAAGAAGAAAACAATTGAGTGGATTTCAAACACACAGATAAGTTTATGCAAAACCCCTTTCAGAAAATAGGCTTTAACCAAATTCTAGTGGAAAAAACTATTTGGCTTAGGGACGGCCAACATGACAAATATATTTGGCTTGGGCTTGCTCTATTCCACTTTAAAGACTAGAATTCAAGGCCCCCTTTAATTGGTTAAGGAGTATTTTTTATATTTTTTTGTACAGCCAAAACAGAATGCACACTAGAAACCCACAAAATTGACAAAACAATCAAAAAAAAACAGGATGACTATGTCAATAAAATGGCCTTAAAGTTCAAAAAGTGCTTTCCAAGAAAAAAAACAAAGTACAAAGGCAGCCTAGAGACAAAATTACAAAAGGCACTCAAAGAATGTCCTAGATAAGGATATGAACAGCAAGAGCTGAACTCCAGAGATGGTGGACATTTCTTTACTTCACAAATAATAGCCACATTGCATTCCGTGGCTCTACTTTGTCTCTCATGATTACCCCAAGGCCAAAAGTGGTCTGAGAGCGAGAGAAGAAAAAGTTGAAGGTCTACCCAACAACCAGCCAAAAGCGTTCTCAACATTTCTCCAAACTTCCTAAGGGTATTGACAGTTTAAAAAAAAGGTGAGCATGGGGATCCTCTTCTTCAAACAAACAGTCATCGTGGTTCACCCACACACACCAGTTATGCAAGTTGTGTAGCTGTCTTGGGCAATAAGCCAACGAATCAAAGCATGTCTGGAAAACAGTTCCCACATTTGGAAGCAGGGAAACAGGCATGCAAGTAAGTAGCTGAGTAGATAGATAAATCTTTAGAAGGCTCCAAGTTCCAAACTAGTTTGTCAAGGTTGGGATAATTTGGCTTCTAATCCCCAATCAGCATTTTATTCTGTTCCCATGGGATCTCCCTCAGCCATTCCCAACCTGATCCACTAATAAAGGAACAAGGTCTAGTTTGTTTAGGCCACCCAGTCTCAGAGGAAGCTCTCTTACCTAACCATTCTACCAAGAGAGCTCTTGGGATGCAAGAATCATACCAAAAAGAGATGTTATTTCTATTTCCAACTGCCACCTTAAGTGCTGAAGCACATGGGCATTGATTGTCAAATTTTTCTCCATGCCCATTGAGCTTTGTTTGGATTTTAATATGCCAAAAAATTTCTGCCCTTTAAAGTATTTCAGAATTACCTGACTTGGCCAAAATTGTGTCTCCATACATCCACACAAAGGTTCCCTATATGCTTGAGTTGTGAACTCTAAGCTTTCAATTAATGATAACCAATCTCCTTCCTTCTTTAGCTTGCAAACTATCATGCCATCTACTTTTGTTTGGTCTCTCCTCATCTATTCCATTCTCACTCAAAAATGTTTTGCATCTTGGATTCTAATAAATTGGATTATACTCTTTAGAAGGGGCAAAAATAGAAAAACATAAGAACTGTAATGAGAAAAGGATGCCCTAAATTAGTTGCAAGAACCAGTGTAAGAGAGCAATTTGGGTTCTTGTTTGCAACTTTGTATACTAGGCTCATATACATCTCTTTAGAGAGTGTGGTAACCGTGAGTGGGAACCCCTAAAGACCAGTAACTAAGCTGCCACGTGGAGACCCTAAGATGCTTTCAATCTCCATTTTTTTTTTTTTTTTTTTTTTGTTTCTCCAACCCCACTAAGAATAACTGACATTCTGTAGGATTAGCTTTAAGGCATAATAGCATGTAAAATTCCTTCCAAGGCTTATCCTTAATCAAATTCAAAGGCACTTCAGCATTTGCAAGATTAGACACCCCCCCCCCCCCCCCCCCCCCCCCCCCAAACCCCCCCCCCCCCCCCCCCAAAAACTACATCGTTTCACGCAAAACATAAATGGTTAAATCTTCCATCTTGCATCCAAAATTGAAATAGAAGTCATCATTAAGACTCTTTTCGTAGAATAGCAAGGAAGACTTCAATCACTAATACAAAAAGGTAGGGGGGAGAGTGGATTTCCTGGTCTAAGCCTCTTCTAGAGGATGCAAAATGCCCATAGCTCCCTATTGATGTGATAGAAAAAAAATGGGGAAGTGAACATGACATTAATCCAAGTGACAGTTTCAATTGAAAACCAATATTTATAAGAATGGCCTTGACAAACTCCACCTTAAAATTATCATAAGCTTTCATAATATCAACCTTTATTGCGCATCTAGCATCCCTTTTCCATCTTTTGTAGCCCTGGAGTAATCTGGGCAAATTAGACATATTATCCACTGTCCTTCTACCCTTATAAAAAACGTTTGTGCCTTGTCAACCAGAGAGGGAATAAAAATTTCAACCGATAACATAATTTTAGAGATGCATTAATAAAGTAGGCTTACAATAGGCTATGGCTGAAATCTGCTAGGAAGGAGGGTAAGTCCACCTTTGGAACAAGCCAGAGGTATGTGGATTTAACTTCCTTATGCAAGGTTCTTGCAGCAAAAAAATATTTAATTGCATGGTAAAACATCATTTCCGATTACATTGGCATCTAGAGACATGCACCATTTTTTTCTCATTTCACCATTGGTTCATTCGAAACATTTGGCTTCCATTCTAGAGGAAACTTTGCATCAAATGTCAATCTCTAGGATAAACTTATTGGGAAATTGTCAAAGTCCCTTTAATGTAGTTCAATTATTTCCACCTGGATGTATTATTGCAGGACCATTTTATTTTGTCTTTTTTCATCTAGTTTAGTTATGGTTTCAGTTTTAGATAGTATATAAGTCATGTGACTTGGCCATGTGAGAATTTTTAATCATATTGGTTGGTTAGGATTAATTGAGATCATTAATAAGTATGGGCTTAGGAATTTATTTATATGTAACCCTCAATTAGGGAAAAGGAAAAAAATATTATAAATTTTAATAAATAATCTCTAAAACAGGGCTCTTACCAAAAATAATGTCAACACCTACATAGTTAAAATCGAGTCAGTAGTGTTCAACATCCAACTTCAAAAATGTACTAAAATTGGTGTTGAAAACGATTTCATTAAGAAATAAAAAAATTGGTTTTTCAAGAAACAATTTTAGGCAGGAATGCATGTGTTTAAATGCCATTTCTCAGTCCCATTTGTTGGATTATTTTGGTTTTTATGCATCGTGTTTTATTGTACGTAGAGAGTGTTCAATTGTGTGATCCATGTTTTCTGGATATGGACAAATAGAAATTGAGCAGTCTTGGTAAAGAATGGAGTTGCTTTATGAGCTTGATGCCTAAGTTAACTTAGAATGACAGAAAGACAACAATTAGCCACCCTAGGTTCCCTACATCCACTAGTTTCTCTTTCTCTATTTTCCCGAAACACAACTCCAAACAGCAGATACAGGCATCCCTACAATTTATGTGGGGAGTGTGCCCCACTTAAAACACCCAAATTTGCTAATGGATCATTGTTTCAACAGAGCCATAGAAAAAAGTTGCTCTTGATAGATTGATTTTCAGCCCTAAGATGTGTTCGGAGAAAGTGATGATTCCATGTATAGATGTAGAAGTTGCTCAATAATGATACCAACAAAAAACTGCAATGTCATTAGGAAGAAGAGATGTACAGATTATGGTGATGGAGGCCATCATCTGTACCCACATCAAATCTAGAAATGAAATACACCTACTCTGGACTTTGCAATATTAAATTCTGTGACCTCTGCCTCTTATCAAATGATACTCTTTGATTTTTCCTTGACTTCCCTTTGCGTGTCAACCTGTTCGATTCTCCGTATGCTCATTAGTATGCACTAGTTCGAGTTGGAAGAGGAGATTCCGGATTGAAATTTACTTTGTGCATTTTTGTTTTGTTTGGGGTTTAGTTTATAGCTCGTGGCAGACGCACGACGTTGTCCGGGGTTGTTGTGGTTTCCAAACCGAACAAAAAATCATACGAGGTCGAGAGAGTTTCTTTCCCCTTTCTTTTCATTTTGCTCATTGTTTTTTAAATCCGGATTATCCTCTGCCAAAACTCGTTTTCTTGATCTTTGAGAATTGGAGAATCGAACAGGATGACACAGGTGTGACAAGGAAAATCAAAGAGTTCAGGGGATTAGTGGGCAGAGGTCTCAGAATGTTATTTTGCAAAAGCTGAGTAGAGGTAGTTTTCAATTTCTAGATTTGATGTGGGTAACTGATGATGCCTCCAGTCACCTTATCTGTCATCTCTTTTTCCCTAATGACATTGCAGTTTTTGTAGGTATCATTTTTGAGCAACTTCTAACATCTATAATGGAACTTCTCTTCTCCGAACACATTTAGGGCGGAAAATCATTAGCAAGAGCAAACACGTTTTTTATTGGCTCTGTTGTTACTATGGAACCATTAGCAATAGTTTGGAGTTGTTAAGTGGGCATATTCCCATCATATATTGTAGATGCCTGTTATCTGCTGTTTGGAGTGTGTTTTAGGGAAAATAGAGAAAGTGAAACCAAGTGGATGGTAGGGACACCTAGGGTGGGCCTAATTGTTGGTCTGTCATTCTAAAAAGTTAAACTTAGGCATAAGCTCAAAAAGCAACTCCATTCTTTACCTAAGCTGCTCATTTCCTATTTGTCCATTCAATAACAATGGATCAACACAAATTTTGGAAACACTCTCTTTGTACAATAAAACACGATGCATAAAAACAAAAAAATACACAATTGGGACTGAGAAATCGGCTTATTAAACCGTGCATTCCTGCCATAAAATTGGTTCTTGAAAAACCAATTTTTTTATTTTTAATGAATCGGTTTTTTTTTTCAAAAAACCAAATTTTAGTACAATTTTGAAGTGGATGTTGAACACTCGATTTTAACTATGGGTAGTGTTGACATTATTTTTGGTTATAAGGCCTGTTTTAGAGATTATTTTTAAAATTTTTAATATTTTTTTCCTTTTCCTAATTTTGGGGTTACATATAAATAAAATTATAGCCCTTACTTATTAATGATCTCATGTAATCCTAAACCATCCAATTATGATTAAAATTTCACATGCCAAGCACATGACTTTTTATATGTCTAAAACTGAAACCATAAATAAACTAGATTGAAAAAAAAGGACAAATTGGAAAATGTTTCTGCAATATACATCCAGGTGGGAAAGAATTGCAACTAAATTAAAGGGTCTTTGACAATTTCCCAATAAGATTATCCTAGAGGATTGAGCATTTGATGCAAAGTTTCCTCTAGAATGGAAGGCCAAATGTTTCGAATGGAAACCAAAGGTGAAATGAGAAAATATGCCTGTCTCTAGAGCAAAGGTAATCGGAAAGGATGTTTCCATGGCAATTAATTATTTTTTAGATGCAAGAACCTTGCTTAAGGGAAGTTAAATCCACATACCTCTGGCTTGTTCCGATGGTGGCTACCCTCCTTCCCTAGCAGATATCAGCCCATAGCCTATTGTAGTTACTTTAGTAATGCATCTCTAAAATTATTGTGGATCGGTTGAAAAATTTTTATTCCCTCTTCTGGTTGACAAGGCAACAAACGTTTTTTATAAGGAGAAGGACAGATGGATATATTCTAATTGCCCAAGAGTTACTCAAGGAGCTATCATAAAGATGGAATGGTGCTAGATGCGCAATTAAAGGTTGATATTATGAAAGCTTATGATAATTTAAGGATGGAGTTTGTCTAGGCCATTCTTATAAAATATTGGTTTTCAATTGAAATTTGTCAACTTGGATTATGTCATGTATCACTTCCCCCATTGTTTCTATCAAATCAATAGGAAGCTATGGGATATTTTGCATCCTCTAGGTGGCTTAGAAAAGGAAAATCCACTTCCCCCTACCTTTTTGTATTAGTGATGGAAGTCTTCTTGGCTATTTACGGGGAAAAGAGTTTAATGCTGACTTCAATTTTCATTGTGGGATGCAAGACGGGAAAGTTTAAACAATTTATGTTTTGCAGACGATGTACTAATCTTTGCAAATGCTGAAAGTGTTTGAATTTGTTAAGGAAGCTTGGAGGAATTTTTTACATGTAATTAGGCCTTAAAGGCTAATCCTACAGAATGTAAGTTATTCTTTAGTGGGCGTTGGATGAAACCAAAAAAAAAAAAAAAAAATTGGAGATTGAAAGCATCTTAGGGTCTCACGTGGCAAGCTTAGTTATCTGGTATTTAGGGGTTCACTCCGGTTACCACACTCTCTAAAGAGATGTATATGAGCTAGTAAACAAAGTTGACACCCCCGCCCCCCCCCCCCATTGCTCTCTTACTAACCACTGGTTGCTTGCAACTAATTTAGGGAATCCTTTTCTCATTACATGTTCTTTATGGTTTTCTATTTTTGTCTTCTAAAGTTTATTATCAATTTTTAGAATCCAATGCCCCCCAAAACATTTTTGTGGAATGGAAGAAGATGAGGAGAGGACCAAAACAAAAGTCAGATGGCATGATGTTTGCAAGCTAAATGAAGGAAGGAGGTTTGGTTATCATTAATAGAAGCTTAGAGTTGCACAAACTCATAGCATATATGGAACCTTTGTGTGGATTATGGAGACACATTTTTGGCCAAGTCCAGGTAAATTCTGAAATACTTAAATGGCAGATTTTTGGCATATTAAAATCCAAAACAATGCTCAATTGGGCATGCGAGAGAAATATTTGTCAATCAAGGCCCTTGTGCTTTCAGGCTCTTAAGTGGCAAGTTGGAAATAGAAATACCCATCTCTTTTTGGATGATTCTTGGCATCCAAGTGCTCCTCTTGTAGAATGGGTTAGGAGAGAGCTTCTCTAGACTGGGTGGCCTAAACAAATAGGACCTTGTTCCCTTTATTAGTGGATCAGTTGGGGAATGGCCTGGGGAGATCCATGGGAACAGATAAAAAGCTGATTTAGGGGATTAGAAGCCAAATTATCCAACCTTGACAAACTCGTTTGAAACTTGGAGCCTTCTAAAGATTTATCTATCTACTCTGCCTTACTTACTTGCCATGCTGTTCCTCTCCAAATGTGGACTGTTTCCAGAACATGCTTTGATACGTTGGCTTATTGCCCAAGACAGCTACACTAACTTGCATAAGCTGGTTTGTGTGGCGTGTAAACCCACGTGACTGTTGTTTGAAGAAGAGGATCCCATGCTACCTTTTTTTTAACTGTCGAATACCATTAGGAAGTTTTGGAGAAATGTTGAGAACGCTTTGGCTGGTTGTTTGGGTAGACCTTCAACTTTTTCTTCTCTCTCAGTCACTTTTGCCTTGGGGGTAATCTAAGTGAGAGACAAAAGTAGAGCCACTGATGCAATGTGCTATTATTTGTGGAAGTAAAGATATGTCCACCATCTCTGGAGTCACGCTCTTGCTGTTAATTCCTTATCTAGCGACCATTCTTTGTGCCTTTGTATTTTGTTCTCTTTAGGTGCCTTTGTACTTGTTTTTTCTTGGAAGCACTTTTGAACTTAAGGCATTTTATGACATAGTCATCCTGGTGTTTTTTTGATGGTTTAGTCAATTTTTGTTGGTTTATAGTGTGATTCTGTTTGCTGTACACAAAAATATAAAAAATTTCTCCTTAACCCAAATAAAGGGGGCCTTGGAAATTCCTAGTCTTCTAAGAGTGGAATAGAGCAGCAAGCCAAATTATTTGGCATTGTTGCCTCCCTAAGTCAAATAGTTTTCCACAGATTTGGTTAAAGCCTATTTTCTGAAAGTTGCAAATAATTAGACTTTCATGTGGGTTTGGAATTCCACTCATTGTTCTCCCTATCAGACTTTTTGTGGGTGGCCATGCTGGATGGGAATACACTTCATCTAGTCAATTGGAAACACTGTTTGTCGTTCCTACTTGTTGGGAGTTTGGGGCCATTTAAAAATGTTGTTTCTTTCAGAAAGCCTGTTCTCGGGAAATGGCTTTAGAGTCTCGCTTCTATGTGATAAGGAGGTAATCTGGGACCAAATATGGATCTAAATGGATGGATTGGTGTTCCAGAGAAACGCTTCATGTATGGTAGTTGTCTTTGTAAGCTATTATGCAAAGGTGGGAATGATTTTAGAACCTGCATTTTGTTCTGAGAAGGTCTCAGATTCTTGTGTGAGGTCTTGCTGTGATGTTTGTGGCCTTGAATTGCTCAATTTTCTTCTCCTCTATATTCTTGCATATGCTTGAATTAAAAGCAAGATTTGAGGTGGTTTTCATTGACCTTGGGGAAATCATTCAATAGAGTTCAAAGGAAAGTCTTATGGGGGTTTAGAAAAGAAAGGTATGAAGGTAGTGAATATTGGAGCTTTCAAAGAACATGCACATGGATGTAGATGACAGGGTAGGGGCCAACCTATAGATTTGCCCAGCGTGAATTACTGAGTTTTTATTTGGGATAAATGCAATTATACTCTTATTTTATTTCATGTGCAACTTAGTTTCTTTTACCTTTGGAATCGGGCTCCTTATTACAAGTAAATGTTTAAAACTGTGACTCAGGACCTTACCTGACTGTTTCACACTTGTGAAAAAATAACAAGATTTAATTAAGATTATAAAAAAGTAACAAACGATTAATTAAGATAACAAAATTCTCATAAAATGAAGCAAAACGAGAGATCTCCAATTTTTTATCTTTTGAATTTTTTTATATTTATTTGTTTTGTTATTTAATCAAGGGAATATTGGGTACTGTATTGGTTTTGATACCATCATTTTCCAAGATAGTGGTCTAAAACCATCGATTTCAAGTTAGAGGGCTAAACTCAGATGGGATCAAACATAAGGGGTTTTAATTTGGCAATTTACCATTTTTGTTTTTGTTATGCAAATTTCATCATCCAGATTGAGATTGGATAGCATGTCATGGAGGACTTGTTTTTGTTATCTTTCTAGCTGGTGCTGGAATTTCAACATGAAAGGCATATGATAGTCAACACGTCAGAAAGTAACTGTAGCGACACATTGCTGTCGCACCTGCAAACCTACAAATTAAATAATTCAGTGCAATGATTAATGTAAACCCCTTTTTTGGGGTAATTCAATGATTATTCTAGTTTTACAGTTGTGGTAATTGACAGAGTTGTGTCATATCACTCTAGAACTTTCTGTTGCTTTGGGTTATTATGATCTTGAACTTACATTTAATTTTGTTCCTGTGGATCCCGTTTAATCATATGCTGGATCTAGAGATTATGGGTATGAAAGCTTAGGTTGGAATTCTTGTAATGTATGCTTGAAGTTTGGACTGAGGATCTGTACTCCTAGTTGATTGGATCTTCTATCAAAATGAGAGTTGAAATTGGCCTCTCTTATCCATTTTTGGATTGGTTGCATTGTTCTGATTAATGCATACCCTCATGTCCCGATGTAGAATTTGATAATGGAGTTCCTGATGTATAGCCCGACATACTGATTTTTAGCCTTGATATAATTGTACCTACTTTAATTAATTACATATAAGGGGGCCTTAGTTAATTTCTTGACTCACACGTTCAGAGGATATCTAACTAAATACTTTACCTCTCATACATCAAGAGTAAGTTTTTAGATGGAGGTGTAGTGATTCTGTATATGGATGATAGTACCATTTAGGGCTTTATGGGTTTTATTTGATCATCTTTCAGTTCAAACCTTGACCACCTTTGTTTGAAGGAGCTGCTTTCTATTTGATTTTCACTTTAGTCTGCATAATCTGGATTTGGAAAATCCATCTTACTTCATCTGCTGGAATATATATATACTTTCCCTTCTTTTCACTGCATGACTAGTGGATTTACTAAGATTTCCATGTTTTGCTGAAGTTGAATGCATGCTTTAGTGGATTTTGTTTTAGTGTTAGGATAATACACAATTGTTAAAGGGTTCCTTATGGAGTAGATGAAATGACTATAACTGAAGAGAGGATGTTTTTCCCCTCTGTAAGTCTCTGATGTGTTGCTCAAGAATGAAGATCATGCAACAATGGGGATGCCTACAGTTATTGTGAAAGTGGAAGCAAAAAACCTAGCATCAAAAGAAAGGAGCCTGAGAAGTCAGCTGTCATGAAGGTTCATATTTTTTCATGTTCACTTGGTTTTCTTTCCTTTCTCACAACAATTAAATAGATGTTGTTAAAATAGTAAAAAGTTACAGTATTTGAGAAATTTGCCTCTTTCTAATGTAATATAATTGTTAGCCGTTCATATATGGTAGGCTCTTCATTTAACTGACTGACTGTGTCTGGGTAGGATAATACAACCCTTCGATGTATGCACTTGTTTTCAATATAGCTAGCATGTATAGTAGCCCCGAGATGAATTACTTCTCGGATATGCATGCATCTTATGAGAGCTCTTGGGCCTTACCATTTGGCCAACCCTTATAGCGGGGGTGGTTCACATTTAAGAATGTTGTTACATGCATAAGCAACATGCCATAACCTTGTGACTCTGCGGGCTTGGGGGGTGATTTTGTGGAGGTTCTATTGTCATCGAACCTTTTAATGATCCTTAAGTTTTTTATTACTTCACTATGTTAAAATCATCATCTGAGATTTCCAGTTTTTTTTTTTACACCTAGATTTTGAAATTGCTAAATGCCATGATTAAATCAAGCATTTGCTTGAGAAATTTTACGGCCTCACGTCTCATTTGTTTACACACCCACCTTTAGACCAATGAGTGTTTGACGCAACTTCTTTCTAAGATGGTTCAGGTAGTAAAATTTTAACATGTGAACGTGAAGATTGATTTGTGTATGAAATTTAATGATTTCAATTTTCAGCTATAAAATTTGATAAGTAAAAGTTCCAATGAACATGATAATAGCAGCTTCTATCTTTGCATTTACAAGTGTTAAAAATGCAAGGTTTAGCAAGTGGTTTTAGATGTTATCTTTTTCTGTATATGGCATAGTGTTTCAACATGAGGACAAGGAGTCTGAATCGTGTAATGAGAATCTCTTCTGCATTTTTCTTTTCTGTCAAAGCTGGTAGGACTTAGCCAACAAATGTTTGACTATTCATTCCTACCATGGATCAATTTGGTCCTTTTGACAGCCTTACGGTGAAAATATGTTGCTTGTGTAATGTAATTGTAGGCCCTTTCCATTGAGAATAGAAACAGCTACTTAATTTGTTGCTCCAGTCATATTCTTTGTAATTTATGAACCTTCCAACCTTTATTATTTCAGGAAGCGAACAAAACCTCCTGATAGTTGGTTTGAATTAAAAGTTAATTACAATATTTATGTAACTGGGCTGCCAGAAGATGTACAGTTCGAAGAGTGAGTGGTTGTCATTCTCTTGCACACACGTGTTCTCTCTCTAATTATATAATTTATGTTGGCTTGGCGTACTTGTGAACATCTCATCCCTTGTATCTACTGCAGCTTCGTAGAGGTTTTTCCAAGTGCGGATTAATTAAAGAGGTGGGTTCATCATCTGCATGCCAAGTTTTTTGTCATTACAAGATACAGACATCTCCCTGATTTTTGACAATTCTTGTGTATACTAAACCATAGGTGCTGACTGAAATTTTCAGGTGAAAATTGATTTTGAACTTTTATAATCCTTTGTGAACTGAATCTGATTGATTTGCGATATTTATATACCTGGAAATGATATTGGATTGTCCCTAAGTAGTCCATGGCTTGTCTTTTGGGGCAAAGCTTTTTTTACCATTATGAATGTTTAGAAAGTAAATTTGGACCATAGGTAGAAGTGTCCAAATTGATTTCTGCTCGTTACCTTATGGCTCTTTTATCATTAGAGGTCTCATAGTGCTTCTGTGTAGATGATATGTTATTTAGTGTGAAGTGCTGTTATTTAGCTTGTACTGGTTGTATGTTGGAACAGTATGTGGGTCTGGTGGTGTACTTCTGCTGAGTTAGTGTCTATAAGTTTCTAAAAGCTACTATTTGTTGTTGTAGATATTACTATAGATAGGGGAGTTTGTTAGAGATAGGCAGCCAGATATTTTGTAGAAAAGTATGTGTGTTAGTGTGTAGCATTTGCTCACGTGTGTGAGCTTTTAGCTCATGGGCACTCATATAGTGAGAGAGTAGGGTTTGTGATTCATAATACATTCATTAAAAATCAATTAAAATTCATTCCATCTTTTTCTTGATCCTTGCTGCGTTATTTTCAATAGATGTCTCTCAGTGTTGGATTTTATTTTTTTCCTTTATTACATATAAATAGATGGTATTGCGTCATAATGCATATCCTAGTAATTCTTCAAATTGAGTCAGTTTTGTATCATTTGTTTAGTTAAGTTGTCTTTCACTGTCTACTGCTTGTGGGGAGTTTAATCAGTAAAAATTCCACCTCCAATTATTTGTGGGCCTTTGACTGAAAGAGATGGTCTATGAGGCAAATTCAATTTTAGAAAGTGATTAAATTTTCTCACAGTGGAGAAGAATATTAAATTTTGACTTTATTGGATCTGCCAGTCAATCGATTATAGGGTTACTTGGATATATCTCTTATGTGGTTCTCTATAGAATGAAGTACATTAAACTATGTTCTGTTCCTGTTATTTTTTGACTGTTTATGCAATAGTTAGCCTGATATATTTAAGTGTTACTTTTTGACATTGTGTTTTGGCTTACCAGCACATTATCTTGATATCCTGTGATTTTTGTGGCTTTTAAGCACTTTGGCTGGTATATTTCATGTTACTTTTTTATTGCATTGGTGCTTTTATGTGGTTAGTGATTCAATTGGAACCTTTAGCAACCATTTATTGTGTAATTAGTCCAATGATGACATGTTTTTGGTATCAAACATATCATAACATATCCTCTTCACAATTGTTGAGGGTTTGTCACGTTTTTTTCTAGGATCCTGAAACCAAAAAAGCCTCTGCCATCAGATTTTATGAGGACAAAGTGACGGGAAAAAAATAAAGGTGAGATGCACTTGTTCATACTTAAAGGTGAATTCATGCTGCAATAACATTTGTTATTCGTGGCACTTTTAATTCATAAATATATGGAGTACATTGCTAAAGCTTGGAAACTTAGACTCAAGGTGCTTTTTATACCCCTCCAGCATTTTCACATGCAGTCCCCATTACATCTTTGCCATTTCATCTTTTCTCCTTGCTGGTATTTAATTTCTATCATGTGGCATTTTTACTGCCTTCTTGCATATATTTATGCTAGGAACCCTCAGTTGTTCTAGCACATCCCAAATTTGGGATTGGACACCTGTGCGCCCTGGTGGCAAAATACCTATGTCAGTAACCCAGGCAAAATTTTGAGCAAAAAGGTAATTAAAGCACATGTCAGTTCATGGTAAAAAGGATGTTCTCCTTCTCTCTTGGGTGCACAAGAGGTCTTTGTCTAAGGTATACCTAATTTCCAACAGGGGAAAAATTTATAATCCAAGCAAGTAGGAAGCAAGAAGAAAAAGAAATGGAAGAAAGGTTGAAGGAGAAGATGCTTGGATGGGGGTGCGCTTTTTCATTAATGATGTAAATTTCATGGATGGCATTTTCTCCATATCATGCATCAAAGCATGCAATTCGTGTGCGGTTTTCCTTTTGGCTTTCTCAGGATTATTGTATTCTTTATAACAGACATCATTGCAAGTTTGAGATTATTGTTGCCCAGGAACTTTTTATTCTTGCAAGTTTAGATGAATAGAAGCATGTCTTAAGATTTCCTAACTCTCTCGTTAAAAGGAGATCTAATGTTGGCAGAGAGAGGTTAAACCTTTGTCGAAGGAGTTGAAAAAGAACATTTGGAAGTCACTGCATAATAAAATGTCTTCGCAAATATTTACCATTGATGCACATCTTGTACCATTATTTTGAAGTTGAAGGAAGTTTCCATTCAAATCATGCACTGCTCTTCATCCTTGTTATCTTTCTCATATCCTTCTCTCTTCTTTCTGTCCTGTTGAGGTGATCTCTTGGGGTTTCTCAATTTCAATAGTCTAACTGACAGTCGCATAATAAGTGTATTTATACCAAATACTGACATCCCCAGTGCTAAATAGGAAAGAACTAATACAAAGATATGGACCTAACTGTTAAATGGACAGAAATAACATAATAGGTCAAAACTAATCCATATCATAAATAAATAAAATAAAAGACTTGAATTTAAAAATATTCTGGTAAAGATAGAGACCTGATCCCGTTCACTTTTCCCAAAGAAAGACTTATCTTTCTGAAGCTATGCAGCAACGCTGTTTTTTTTCCCTTTTTTTTTAATTTTTTAATACCCCTTTTTGTGATGTCGTTTTACTGTACTTGCTGTCCTATGAAGTAACTGATAATGCATGGTGCTAGGTGGCCAGAGGATGATGCAAAGTTGTCAATACCGGCTACCGTAATCTTCGTTATATGTTGTTCCAGCTGAAACTGAGGGTAATATCATATAAGACATGACTGGATGAGCTCAAATTTATGATAATAACAAGCTGAAGAGCCTGTTAGTTGTTTTTAACTAATTGCAGTTGGCAGTTAAAAACTGAGGTCCTCGGCATTCAAGATGTTCTCAGTATATCCCTTTTTACCTTGAGAAATTCTTTGATAGCATTTACTAATTACTGATATTTTCCTTGTTAAAAACCACTATATATTAAGGCTAGATGGTAGTAGCTGCATCCTTGTTTCCCTATTGTTATTACTTGTGGGAAACTTTTATATGAGAAGATTTCATTTTTCCTAATGAGCATGAAATTGGAAAAAATTTCTGCAATTTACTTGTGCTTTGTTATTGACATTGATAGCTTGCAAATAGGCTAATACAAAATACATCCTTTATTGTCATCCCTTTTTATCTTTTTCATACTTATGTTTGATTTTTTTTACGCTTGCAAACTGTGTCCTTGTTAGGTTTTAAAATTGTGCGGGTAGAATGCATGTGAGGATGGACAAAAAAAAAAAAAAAAAAAAACACTGAATGTTAGAGAAATGAAAGAAGTAGAGTTTGCGTCTTTACTTTATAATTCTGTATGCATTCGGCATTCTTATTTTCAAGTCTAACCTAATATTTCTAATGAAGAAAAACATAGGTGTGCAAGAGAAAAAAAACTAAAACATGGGTGTGCAAGTGAAGAAAAGGTGAAAACATGGGTATTCTTATTGATTTTTTAAACCATGTAAATATGGGAATATGGTTTCATTGTTCTCATGGTCAATACATGGTATACTTGATCATAGATCTATTGTATGCAATGTCTCTTATAACATCACTTCCACCCCATGCTTCAATATTTCAAAACACTAGAGAGAAAACGTTTCTCCCCTTTTCTCTGGAAAAACGTTCTCTCTAGACCTTGCTCCTTTCTTTCTATCCTTTCTTCCTTCTCACTGCACCTTTTCTCTTCTCCTCCTACTTTTCCTCGTTCCATCTCCTTGTTCTCTATCATGTTTGGTTGCCGGATGTCCAGAGGTGGTTTTCACATGCTCTGCATCTAGGTTTCCACCTGGTTTCTTCCAAGCCATATAATCCTGTGGGTGAGGCTTCAACTTCCAAGATGCTGGGTGCTTCTCTCTTTGGGTAAAAAACAAGGAGCTTTCTCTGGCTCTGGCATCCAATGACAACTTCTTCACAGACAGAAATGTCAAACTTGACATGTAAATTGAAAAAGCTACACTCATCTGTTCTTAACAGGCTTTTGGAGATAATCAAATCGCTGCCTGCCCAGGCCTGGATATACAGAAAATTTTCTCTCTCATGGCAATAACCACCTTGGACAAATGGGTCTGAAACCACTCTCTCAAAACCACATCCTCAATGCAAAAAAGATTTGCAAAGCCTATGCACCTCCAAAACTCCTTTTTCCCCTGAGTTTAAACTCCACTGATGCCACCTCTCTCTCCATGCCGATTACTAGTTGGTCCATCCTCCTCATTGGCTGAACAAAGGTGCCTAAGTTTTGGTGAAAACACACTATTGCAGGGGTCCTTTCTAGGCAAGAAAGTTTTTCATTTCCACAGTGGAATATAAGTTATTGAATGTTTGGAAGGATTTTGATTATTGTTTGAGTCATTGGAAATTATGAGGGTTTCTTTCATTTTTCATTTTGCATAACGATAGCCATCTTAGCTCCCTTTCGGACGAGGCACTCCTGTTTTTTGCCAATGCATACTTATTCTTTAAAGGGAGCCAACAAGGTAACAATATTGATTAAAGGCCACAACGTTATTCTATTATTCCTGCTGGGTTCTCCTCTTTTCAGTATCCTTGTGGATTGTCTTGTCACCATACGGGGTTCGGCTCCATTGTGAGTGGAGAGTGGATGCTCTCCAAGTGGAACTCTCTCACTGCTTGTGAGAGAGAAAGCTAACTAAGCTTACATGTGTTGACTCGGCATGAGTTTTTATTCAGCCTGTAATCTCGGTATTCAGGAGGTCAAGACATAGATTAAAACCACTACATTGCATTATATTTGCTGCATGGCAATAGCTGTAGTGGTTAGTTGTAAATAGTAAGAGGTTGTATCCTTAAGTAACAAATAAGTCGAATTATTGTTTGAATGGAGCATGCAAAGTGGCATGCTTAGTTGGCCAATGAAGTTAGTTTACAAGTCTTCTAGATGATTCGGAAAATTACTAAAGGAATATAAATAAGAAGCAGAAATGCAGGACCTCTTCTGGGTAGATATCCCTTTTCTACCAAGAAGGTTGATGTTAGTTTGAGCAATTCTGCTCAGGTAAGTTTAGCGTGGTCAACTTTGTTGTGTGCTTGAGTTTGAAGTTTTTGCATTTGATCTTTGCTTCTTCGCTTTCTTGTTCTGTGGGAAAGTGAGAGATTTGACATGGTATTACATGGATGAAACAATCAAGTGGAAGGATTGGGAACAAAAGCAGTAGAGGAGATTCGTGGGAGGATTAATGGACTTCACAATAATTGTTTGACTTGGATCATAATTCACAAGTCTTTGGAAGGAGTTGTAAATGGAATGGTTGAAGCCATAGGCTTTGAGAGTGCTGTTGGTGTCAATGCAAGAGATGTTGAAGGAACAGTTGAGGATTGCTGTGGAGGAAAGAAGTTGTAAGATGAAAGAGGCACTTCATGAGCAAATGCACTTCCAGGGCATCATCAATTTGATTGCACTTAGGATTGAGATGTGATATGTTACTGGAGGATCGCAGTGATGAAGTAGTTCAGGTGAGATGTGGAAATTTGATGAAGTGTTAGCGAAATAATGCAAAATTGTAAACATTGCCAATCTTTTAAGTATCTGATTGGCTAATTGGATTGCTGCTACTGAACAATATTTTGATGTGCAAGTAATTGCATGAGGAGAGGAAGTGGCATTAGCTTCCTTCTGTATTCATGGCCAATTGTGCATTGGTTGAAGACATTGAAGAGGCATATGCCTAATGTTGGACAGGGAGACTCTCACTTAGTGCTTTGATGAAAAGGTTTAATTGAAATACACTAAATATCCCTTGTGAGCTTGCCTACCCTTTGAAAGTCTGGCTTCTCTAGAACAGTAGCATTGACAAAATTGGGGCACTGTTCCACAGGCCCTATGACGAATTACAGTGTTGGGTTTTTATTTAGGAGGATTGGAGGGTATATTCTTATTGTTTAGACATTAAATTTGAAGACCCCCGTTTGAAGCAATGGGACCATTGTCTTTTGAATGTTAAAAGGAATTTGGGTCTGGAATTTATTTTTTGCCTCATGGTTAACAGTTGAGGACGGTCTAAAAGTGATGAGAATGATTTCTATTGGCTGTGCATTGCCAGATTATCATATGTGCACTCATACTACACATATGAGATAGCAGGTAGGGCTTTTACACAAGTTTGAGATTGTATGAGTTGAATCACTTGAACAAAGCTGGTCAAGTGCCTCCCAAGGGCCTTTTCAAGTCAAGAATCTACAAGTTAGGAATATACTTTCATCTGATGAGTGCTGTTCATTAGTTCTGTCTCAAAATCGTTGGGATTACCAAACTCCCATGGACATTAGGCAACTGTCTTATTCTGGAATTTCTAGGATAAGAAAGCGATGGGACTTTGTTTCTGTGTGATTAACCATTTAATGCAAACCATAGGTGTCAACATTTGACCTTACCGTTTACAGTAGTTTAGAGGAGGAAACAGGGAGGGAAGGGAGAGACAGATGGGTTGTGAAAGGGGGAGGAGTTGTGGAAAGCAACTACATGCGAGGGAACCAGGTTGACTGCAGTGGTGTGGACGTTCCAAACTTCTTTAACGGACCTTTAGTGGCCTAAATGGTCCTAAGACAATGAAAATTTTGAGGTAATCGCTATCTCACTCAATTCAATTTTAGTTGAAGTGGTCTAGTCACAGCTTCATTTCGAATGCATTAATTGATGAATTGCAGCTGCAAGTTTTAGAAACTCCTACTTACACAAAAAATAAAGCTTTTAGAAACTCCTGTGTTGGGGTCACATCTGGGTGATTGACATGCTGTGGAATCTAGTGAAATGTGTTCACATGTGCATTTGATAGTTTGTGGTTATGAATTTCTGTTGCTTGTATGTGCTTGAATTTGGGGAAGTAGATCTTATATTGGGAATGGCTTTTGGAAACTTATATGTAAGTTAAAGTGGACTGGGAAAGTAATAGATTTGGGAAATTCCAACTACAAGTGGTGAATTTGTAGTTACAAGGTGACTTTTTTCAATACGAAGTCTGGAGGTTTCTTGGTGTTCTTTGTGTAAAGCAACAGAATTTGATTGGGCAGTATGGTTTTTATTCACAAACCATGGTGACCGTGGTTTGTGCAAAGGACATTGACCGAGAGACTTCATTGTAGATGAATTTTCAGTGGTATTTGATGTACTGATAGGGTTGCCTTCAACAGTCTTACATAATTATCGATTAGGAGGGAAGTGGACATAATGATGTGTGTCATATAGGTGTGGGCAAGTTTGAACAACTAAGATTGCAGACTTTTTAAAGGGATGCTGGAAACCAGAATAATTAGACAATGTCAAGTAACTTTTCTAGTTTAAATAATTCTTCTATAAAAAAAAAAGATGGATTTCTGAGAATTTTGTGTTGATTTATTGTGCTCTTAATGAAGCCACCATATCTTACGGTACCCTTTGCTAGATATTGATGAGTCTTGGATGAATTGTATGGTGAATGCATCTTTTCTAAAATGGATTTGCAAGTAGGTACGTCAAGTTAGGGTGTTTGTTGATGATATCCCATAAACTGCTTCCTACACATCAAGGCCATTACAAATTTTGTGATGTCTTTTGGGACTTTCTAAACCTGCTGGCGATGTTTTAAGAAACATGCAATGATTTGTTTCAGCATTTTTATGGAATTTGTTGTTAGTGTTTTTTTGATGATATTCTTGGTGTTTGGTGTGGCATATGGATCACTTTTAGAGCATTTACGGAGTCATCTTGTTGAATTTGTTAAGAGCCTGATTTTATAGACAATTAAAAAGAAGTGCAGTTTTGGGAGACAATTGACTAGAATATTTCAGCACAATCCAAACACTTTGGAAACTTATGGTTAAAGCTGCCCTAAGGGAATTTAGGGAATTGGGTTCATTCCTCCCTCCTTGAAGGTTACAGTTTCCACTTATCTCCTGAAACCTGGCCTTGATGATCTTGTAATGGTGAATGTTGTCGAAGTTGACAGGTGGGGGTTCCTTCTTTTTTTACTTTGCTCTTGGTTCCTTGGATAGCTGGAGATTGTTTGACCATTGGACATTTGGTTGCCTAATGTCCACTTGATGCATCTGGTTAGTGCCAGGGAATGGCAAGCTCTGGCTTTCATCTAGCCCAGGCTTTGTTTCTGTGAAATCTTCTTTTATTACCACCTATTATCATTCTCCAACAGCTAGATGGTGGATAGATTAAAGTGTGGGACTCCCTCTTCATCAGGTTTTATTTGTTTATTTTATTTTTACCCATTTGTTTGTGCCTACAAGGTCCTCAAAGGACAGGTAGCAAGTCTCGTGGCTCGGCTTGTATGGTTCCAAAATATCAATTCAAGACGCTTGTTTTATGTTCTGGCTTGCTTAAGAAGTTTTTACTCTTGATAAGACTCCAAATTGAGGTATAACTTTGTTAACAATCATTACTCTGCCTCAGCTGCAGTTGTTGAAGTCGCCCACGATTCGCCCTCTTATTTGATTGTGCCTTCTTGTCTAGTGGTTGGCATGAAGTCATTAACATTCTCTTATGTACTTCCTCCTTTGCTTTGTGGCAAGGGGCTACCAGTGCTCTAGATGATACTGTCCTCATAAGACCTAAATAACCCCGTAAAGAATGTCGTACAGTGCTACCTACTGCTTATGGAGGGTTAGGAATTCATTCACCTTGGAGCTCTACGCCCCTCACCCTCTACACTTGCTAGATTGATTTTGCCTATGTAAGCTACAAATGTTTTCTTAAAATTAGGTTTACTCTGATTCAAAGCCAGTGTATTTGTAAATCGTGTGGTTATTTTAGGATTGCTGGTACCTTTCTGGCTCTAGTGGTTGTTCATAACTTTCTCTTTAATTTAATACAGTTTTTGATTTACCAAAATTAAAAAAGGAAAAAATGAACAAAACTTACAAAAGAAGAAAGAGAAGAAAAAATGAATGACACAGGTCTTTTCAAGCCTTTGGAATTGAGATTTCGCATGTACTTGGTTATGAAATTCTTTACTATCTGAATTTTTACAGGTGATGGAAGTTTGCGGTCAGAGTGGCAGACAGATGTTCTAGAAGAATTGTTGCAAAACTCGGTCCAGTAGATTCGTTGAAGGTGGGTTCATCTCTTCCTTAAAGAATCTGACCATATGAATGTTCTTTCTTTTAACAATTACACTTTGACATTTGTTAGTTTGTCTTAGACATGATCGTTCTTTGTCATTCTGGAGTTGGATAAATGGAAAATATTTTTCCATCTTCAGATGTATTCCAAAAATATCTTTCTGGAGATTATTTGATATTCGTAAATTCTATTATGGTTTGAGCTGACAACGGTTTAGTTTGAGGATTTTTTTTTTTTTTAAAAAAATTAGTATTATTATTTATTATATATAAATTTATTTATTATATAAATAATAATTAGTCAACTGGACATGCCTAGTTGGACAAGGTTCGTTTGAGATAGCTTTTGTTGGGGAAAAATTTGTTGTACATTATTTGCTGTTAAATCAGTAGTTCAATTATATTTTATAGTACCATTGTTCTTAATCTATACTTCTCTCTTTTTCTTTGGGGATTCAAGATGATGCTTCACTGGAATAGGAATTCAGGTAGTAATTAGGTAAAACAATCTTTTGAATAGATAAATGTTTGAATCATCAGTTCTCTAAATTTTTTCTTTCTTTTTTTTTTGGGTACTCTTTCTCGGATTCATTGTTATTTGTACTATTTTCCACAGGGTGTATTAGTTACTTCATTGATCTATTGTTTGGACAGGAAATTGTATAAACTGGCCCTGATTTTCTTTCAGTATGGTCGTAATTCCTTTTTATCCATATCTTTTTCCTGTTGCCGTAGGTAATGATGAGAGTCATTCCCAAGGAGTCATCTTGGTAAAATTAGGATAGAGATGGCATGCTCAGAAGTGCATGACAAGATTGAAGGAAAGATGTAAGCTGATTTAATGCTGGCAAATTTGGCATTACCATGTTTGTAAGAATCTCTAGCTGCAAAGAAATAGCAGTTTAGGTTGCCATTAATTTTTCATAATCCATTTTAAGTGTTTTTATAATCTAATATTATATTGACAAATGTTGTGGATAATCTAAAAGTTGTGAGGTGATCCATAGGCTTTTAGTCAGTAGGAGCATCAATCATAATTTTCTTTTTTTTTCTTTATTCCTTTAGCTTAGCTTAACCACTAATCACAAGTCATCTTGTCTCTCCTATTGACCTTACACCAATAACAATAATTAGTTACTGCAGTCCCTGTGCATTAATTGTCTTTTGACATTTTTAGGATATTTTCTGAAGTTTTGCGTCCCTTGTGATTTCACTTAGATTTTAACTTCCAAATGTTGTTATCTTTTTAGATAATCTTTCTGCAATTCTATAGTTGGTGGGGCTATATAATTTAGGGGGGGGATAAAGATCGTTGCTTCCAAAAAGACATTTACTCACTTCGATGAAGATTTTGAGTCTCAAGTAATGGTTGTTGTGAGCCCAGTTAGGGACTATAAATAGGAAATGCTATTTACTTTAAAAGACAAAATAATAACTATAGGTAGAAACATTTGCCATGGTTTTGCTTTTTTTAGATGGGTCTGGATAGGATCCGCTTGTAGCAACGGAGGGTGTAGGCGTGAGTGTCTTGTTGCTTGTGAATCTAATTACATAATTGAAATAAACAGGTACCCACTTAGGGTGCAAAGAAAGGAACCTTTTTGCAGGACCTTCCCATTTCTCTTTCCAATGGAGTAAGACATTTATGCTCTTTTAATGGCAGTGGGGTCTTATGTATCTTTCCTTCACTTCAGGAAGGTAAAAAAGCCTAAGCATCATTGATTTGACTGTGCTCATTTTTGGTGTTTCTAAATTTAGTTAAAGGACCTTAAGATGTTGTTGTTTCTACTGCTTGCTTTTCTATAAATATGCTCTTTAAAGATCTTCCTCAATGTAGATGGACGGAATCAAAACTTCTCCTGATTTGGATGACTTGGACATTTGTTAATTGAATAACCCTGTGTATGGAAATTTAGTTTATTGTTTGGAGTAATTTTATGGGGGGTTGATACATAATTACACTGACTGAGTTTTCTTTTACTTCGTACAGTGTTATTTTAATTTTCAGATACAAACCTCAGTTTTGTGCTTTTTCACTTTGCACTCTTTTAGTTATAGAACTAATTGAGTTTTGTGGTACCTGTCTTGTATTACCCTTTTTTGTCTTTATTTTTTTCTTTTTTTTTCCAGTTGCATAACTTAGGACTTCATACCTCTTAAAAAAAAAAAGAAGAAGGAAAAAACAAAGAGCCCTAAAAAGAAAGAAAAATGAGAACCATGGATTATCTGTTAAAGTTTGATTATATTTGCTTTAAATAGTTGTAAAAAACTATAATTCACACAGAAGTAAAGTGAAAAATTGTGAAAAACTTATGTTATGTAGTAAAAAGTAATAATTTAGGTATATGTAAAGTGGCAGAAGTTCAAAGTCAGGTTTTATAGTTGAAAAACGAAATAGCTCACAGCTATCTAAAGTGAAAAGGTGCAAACATTCATGGTTTTCTATATTACCTCTTTGTATTAATTAAGTAAGGAGCAAAATGCAGAAGGTTTGACTTGACTAATCAACTAAAAACGAGGAAAATCAGACCGCATTTATTCTAAAGTTCACTAGTTTTATGAACTTAGTCAGAACATGGTATTGATATGGTGTGTGTTCTCCTTCAAACAACCACAAGTTCTTTCTGAGTAGATCATCACATGACTGACATAAAGTGCATTCATTGGTTTTTTGTGTTTTGCTGATGTACTTGTTGCCTTGCCAATTTTCTCAAATATGAATGTGGCTTCGAAGGCAGCAAGATGGTTTCTTTCACTTTTGGAGTCTTCTATATCCATTCAATTTCATTTTAACCTAAAAGGTCCTCTTATGAAAAACTTGTTCTGTTCAAAATAATATTTGAAATGGAAGGGAATCTGCTTGAGCCTCTAAGCAGCCTCATTGATAATGCTATGAGAACTCTGGTTTGAATGTCTAGTCTAATCCTCACTCTTACCCGAATGATTTCATAGAAAATTCAACATACATACATGAATTGTTTCTAGGCCAAAAAAAGAAAGGAAATTATTACTCAAAATGTTTCCACTCAATCCAGAACAGAGCCAGGCAATATTTGCCCAAAGTGAGGGTAAGAACCAACTAAACGAGAGGAAGGTGAGGCTGGGTTCTAGTGCTTAAACGCCAGGTTGCATCCACACTGAAAAGTAAGCCAACCTATCGTCAACCTATCTTTTGAGTCATCTTGTAAATGGCTCTCGAAAGAATTTTATGTTATTTCCTTATTTTAGGCCAAGTTTTGATCTTTTTTTAACTATTTTTCCACTATAGAATTGGCTTCTTAGATATTTGGCGTATTAATTATTTTTTATGAGGATTTGTCCCATCGAGGCTCTTATTCTTGTTCTCAAACTTTCTTGTTTCACGTCCTAAACTGTTTTTAGTCTCACTGAAATCAGATTTCCTTTTCTTGCCATATGTGCTTTTTCTTTACTTTTCCCTCCCTTTTGGTTTAGACATACCAAATTCTTCTGTTTCCTTTCCCCACTTCTCTAAATAATTCCTAGTTAGACTGGGGGAGGATAATGTAACTTCTGGAACCTTGAATGATGAGATTTTCTGTCACTCTTTCATCCTTGCAATGTTGATCTGCTTGGATCCATGAAACTTCTATTTAGAGTCGCCTTCCCGGATTGTTCCTTTTTGTACATGTGCAAAAGAATTGCGACGTCAATCCTGCTGGAGCACTTGGTAAATCCTGAGAAGCTGGGAACAAGGCATTTCTTATTGTTATTGGAGCATGAATCAGGATTTCTATGCAGACAGCTCTAGTTCACTTGTCGGTTGCCATATTCTTGCTCATTTAGTGCAAATTTTAGATACATATTCTAATGTAAAATGCCTGCTGATTGCTATATTTATTGTTTCGGCTGATGTGCTTCTAAAATTAGATCAGGAAGAAACTTAGTTTTAGTATCTCGGGTTCCTTGGAAAAGAAAAAAGCTTTCTAACTGTTCAAGCTAGTTTTTTACTTTCTAAGCCAGAAGTTTCATCTCCTGAAAATAGATACTTGCCTTATTGCTGCTATTGTGTGGGCTACCCAGAGCTGAAACAACCATGCTTGCCCATCCTCTACTCAGGAGCTTGTTTTGTTGAAATCTTGTATTCCCAGTGGTAATATAAAATTTTTCTGTGTGAGCTAGATGTTACTTTATTTGTTGTGTTACCATTAAACTTAGAAATGTTTCTTTATCTATTGCTTTTGAATGTGCCTTCCCAATTCGACTCACCTTTAATTTTGCAGTACACGCTAATCTTTGTAGTGGGATTCTCTTTTGTAGGAAAAGCGCTTCTGTGTAATCACCTTGGAAATAATTTCGTCATGTTTATGAGTATCAGGTATTTTAATAGGAGATTTGCTCCTTATAAAACCTGGGGGGTTAGATCTCTGTTTAATCGAAAATTGATTTGTTTTCATTTGATTAATAAATTTTATTTTGCCCTTTCTCTTGGTCAGGTTTGCTGGTAGAACAAATATGTCATGCAGTGAGGATGAGGGGCAGCGGTCAACATGCTTTGATTAGGGATTATGGACGCTGGATTGCAGAAGATGGGAGCACATTTGTGTGCTGAAATTAGAAGCTGAGTGAATCACACGGCAGCTACCCGCACAAGGTCAATGAATGACAGGTTTCGAATGACATGTACATAAACTTTAGAGAGACCCCTTTGTGTAGTTATATCGAGAGGTTTCTTAGTGCACAAAACGTTTGTTTGTCTTCATTTTTATGAAGGAGGGACGATTTAGCTGTCGATACCATTGTAGTCGCCTTAGGCTCCATTCCTAGTGGTTCTCTTACCTGCTGCATTTTCCTTTTATTTGAGGACGCAGCATGGGGAATGCTTCTTCGCAACCATCCAGGCGGAAAAAACCATGATGGTAAGGGATTTTGGATTTCGTTTGTTGTCACCATAATGCAGTGCCATTATGATCTTTGATGGTCACAAAATGTATATTTTCTTATTTTATTTTAAGAATAGCCCATCATTTATCTCCGACTTCTCTAATATATAACTTCTATTATTAAAAATTTTTTCTTTTTATACATTTATGCGAATAGCCACAACTATTGATTCTAACTTTTTGATCATATTCTCTATTAAGAGAGTAGTCTCACTATTCCTTTCTACCTTTGTAACATTACTTCTGTTTACTATTTTCTTAGGCGTTATAGAGTTAATGTTACAGATAGTATATCAACTTCATCAATTTTATAATTAGATACTAAAACTTTAAATGTATCAATTTAATATCCAATTAAAACTTTTTCCAATCGTTTATACTACCTCTAAAATGACTCTGTTCAACTCCATTTGCTTATGTGGGTTTGTGAACCATTAGTGGTCCAAGACCATGGATGGGTTAATTGGAAAAACATCAAAGAACAAATAAGAGAGTAAAAGTAAATTTCAATAATTAATTAATCACAATAACTCGTCACCTTTCTCTCTTAGATGGAAAAAAAAAAAAGTAAAAAAGAAGCAGACCCAAACAAAACATTGATGCTATCGCATGGAGTGAGGAGCAAAGAGTAAAAAGCCTAAAAAACCTAATATTTCTCCAAATCTTCATGTTATAATGATCGCCTCCATCACTTTTCGTGATCTCGATTGCACCCACAACCCAAACTACACCAGGAATAGAATCGCGTGATGACCAAAAACCCTAATTTATGTAGAAAATCCCAAAGTGGAACACTGTCATATTTCTCGTTAAGCTGTCTATATGTGTTGGTGTGTACTCGTGTCTCTGTCATCTTCGGTTCTTTACTGATTCAATACATTTCCCCTTCGTTTCTTAAATAAACCACTTAAAAAATTTAATATGAAAATCATGTCTAATCAAACCATTCTCCAATATCTTAACCTCTTTATACAGCAATAATATTTAACAAACACATTCAATAATGGAATCCACAGACTTACCTACTCTTGAAACTTCATTTCACGATTCTTCACACAATTTCACCGGTCCCTTACACAAACACTTCACCAAAACACTATCTAAAAATCATAAAAATCTAACACACAATTGACATTAATGTTTACAATATCATGCTGGACAAATTTAATGACTTGCTCGTCAATGTCCACTATTAAACGTTATGCAATTTGGAAAAAAAATAATTATATATATATATTTTCTTCATGTTTTATTACAATACAATTGAAACTTATACTTTCTAATTTTCTTATTTTTTTTAATATCCAATAATTAAATCAGATAATATAATTTTCTAAGACGTATAGGAAAATGAATTAATTGACATGTGAAAATACTTGTTAGCATGGTGTGTGGTGAGACAAGTTTGCAATGAGGAAATGAGCTGGAATATGATGAAATTGTAAAAAACGTTCCTATGATGAAAAATGGTGACTTAATATATATTCCAAGAGGAACTCGAACATTCACCATAGTGAGAACCGTAAAATGACTCTTTGTAGTAAAAAAGGAAGTTGAAGTATAGCGAAATAAATTTCTTCTAAAAAATAAACTTTCAAATGTGAAAATAGTATTAATATGATAAATGAAAGTATATTGTGAGGAAATAAGCTATCAAACGGTAAAAAGTGATTTAATGTGGTGAATAAGTTTTTCTTCAAAGATTTGGCACTTAAATTAGTGGAACCTAATTTCAGTTTTGTGAAATGAGCCTTGATTCAGCAATAGACCCATTTAATATATTAATAATGAAGTTATTCCTTTGGTAAAATGCATAAGCATAGTGAAATAAGCTTTACATCAAGGAAATAAATCTTTAAATGGTAAAAATGGTTGCTAATATGGTGAAATATGTTTTATATGAAGAAATGAGCCTTAAAATGATGAAATTAATTATCATTCTATGGTGTAAATGATATTTTTGTATAAAGGAAGGAGCATTATTTCGAGGAATTGAGCCTTCATTTGGAAAAACAGTTAATGATACCAATATTAATATGGTTGAAAAAACCTGTATTTCCGTAGGAATAAGCATCGAAATTATAAAACAGATCAGTTGTGTGAATTGAGCTTTAAAATACCTCAAAAAGGCTATTATTGGTGAAAAGAGCTTTCTTTGAGGTAATAAGAGTTTAATTGATGATAATGTTGTTTGTGTGTAGTGAAATTATTGGGTTGTTTAATTTAGTTTTAGAAAATAAAAATCAATTTATTTTTTTTTGAAAGTTTCCTAAAATTAAGATAGTTCTGTCATGGCTAGAAGCTAGTATTACGGGGAATTTTCGTTGTCGACCCCGGCGACACTTAGCGTTTTTGACCTCACTATGTAGGCTTAATAAGTCAGCCTATAATACATCACAATGTTAGAGAGAGTAAGTAGAGAGAGAAACTCTCGATAGTATACTGTATTACTCAATAACTTGTGTGTTACATCTTGAGGGAATTTCCCTATATATACAGAAAGCCTTTACAATCTATTGGTCAAGATCGATTCGATCTAATGGTTTACAATTGATTCCCAACTACTACATTTCCTACCTTCACCAACTACCATAACAATTTTCTAGGACTTCTCTAGCAATCCTTCTAGAACTTTTCATTATCTAGAAGCTTTTAGGGGCTTGGGCTTTGTCTTGGGGCTTTATGGGGACCTTCTAGAGTGGCCCACTTACGAGGAAGAGGTCTGTAACATTCTCCCACGCTCAATCCGGCGCACCCTCGTCGCTCCTTCATCGTAGAATTGCGAATCTTGTATTTTATTAAAATTGCAATCCATAGTGCTTCTACTGGTCCCCAACTGGCCTCATTCTCTGGTCTTCCCTTCAACATTATCATATACTTAGTGTCTGGAGAGTTTGTCTCGTTCTTCACATGTCTATAAGCTATGATCCTCCAGTTTCCTTATCCAGATGAATCCCGTACTCCTTATTGGGGCCCTTTAGTGATATAGCTTTAAAGGTCTTCCTCATCTTTGTGGAATGGTTTTAGCCATGCTCATATGGAAAACGTGTTGGATTTCAAGTTTCGGAGGAAGTTACAATTTGTAAGATACTTGCCCTACTCGTTTCATAATGAGGAACGGACCCACGTATCGCCTCATTAGACCTTTATGTAGTTGGCACACCTTCGTACGTTGTCTCAAATGTTAATTAACAAGCACTGGTCACC
>JAMXBC010000619.1:0-16603 GCA_024138005.1 Lumnitzera racemosa | reverse complement strand
TATGGATTACAGTTATCCAAGGGTGAGGAATATGCCGGAGAATTTTTGGGTTTCTTTTTGAAAAAGAGGACCCTTGTCTTTTTTAAAAAAAATGAAAATATGGTGATGTAAGGACTTAGAATCCATTAACGGATGGGCCTTATGTGATGGACGGTGGGTTGATATGTAAAAATCAGGCCACGACCTAAAGGGGGATATTTGTCATGACTTTATAATTTTTTGACTGTAAACAAAGGCACTACTTCAATAAAGAAAAAGGGGAATCCAAATTTCTGGTAAAGATTCTACTCGGAGCTTTGCTTTGGGTCATGTAAGAGGAAGGGTTGGTCTTTGGATAACAAGGGGTTTGAGGAAGGCAAAGATTTTGTCACACATTAAAATTAAAAATTCTTGGGGTATTATTCCCAGGGTCAAGAATAAGGACTCTTTAGTTATTCTATTAAAAAAGATTTCGTCACCCAAAAAAAAAAAAAAGGAAAAAAAAAAAAAAAAGAGAGAAGTTTAAGTAGGTATGATTGTAGTGAGTATGCTGTAAACTTGCCCTTTTTTAATCAAGTACTGGAACCTATGGATTTAGTGCATGCGCGTTAGGGAAAATGTGGATAGAGGAAAACAAGTTTCTCACCTAATTTTAGGTCAATCCTTGTTGAATAAAAAAGTAAAAGCTAATGTGACATGGCGGGGTTGAAATTTTGCCGAAAATTTTAACACAACATTATTTTGTATGATTTGTATTAGTTTTTTTAACGGGACAAAGCTTCGTGTATTATTTTATGCTTGCTAGAATCAGTTTGGGGGACCCCATTTCGAGCAATTGAAAAAAAGCCTTTTTTAAAGATTTTAAACAAATAATTATATGAATCGATTTTGAAAAAAGGGAAATCAACTTCTAAAGGGAATAACTTAAAAAAAAAAATTTTTTAAGGTTGCCATGGGGAAATAAAAATTTAAATAGCTTAAGCAATATGAGAAATTTGAAAAAGTTGAAACTTCAAAATTAGATAAAAAATAATAATAATGAAAATGCTATGCTTGGGCTTTCATTTCATTGTAAAGAAAAACAACACCTTGTAAATTTAGCACGCCAACACCAATGAAAAACTTTTTCTCAAGTGCTTTGCGCTAAGCATGTTTTAGCCCCCAAAAAAGGCTCATTCAATTCCAAAACCCCCTTCGATTTCTTTCAAAAGATTTTTGGAAAGGGAAAAAAAATTAAGGGACTAAATTGTCATGGGCTTAAAGGCCAATGACGAAAAATGGTTTTTGCCCCTTAGTTGGTAACATTCCTATAGTCAAACCCATGAAATTGAAAGAAAAAAGGAGATTTGTATTAAAAAACTTGTGAGTAGGGCCTTTTGTATCAGTCCCCCAAAATTTAATCTTTTTTTTTTTTTGGTTTAAAAATTAAAAAAATAATAAAATTTTTATTGGACCTAAACTTATGAAAAAAATATTTTGGGGGATTTATTTATAAAAATCTTTAACCCTAATAATTATTAAATATCATAAGGAGACAAATTTAATAACGTATTTTCTACCAGAATCCGTTTGAAATATCAAAAATTTAAAATATTTTAAGAAATTATCTGTTTTCATCTTTTGGGGAATTTGATATATGTTTCTCCACATATCATTTTTGGGTTTTAAAAACCTTTTAAAAGCTATTATCCCCTTTCCTATTTTCACTTAATCATCTCTTAAATATATGTTAAATTGTTTTTTTAATACATATAGCACACGATTGACACAAACATCCCAAGACCCTTCCAATTTAAAACCCAAAAATGATCAGCGATTGAAGATATAAATGGGGGTAAAGCGTTTTTGTTAGTGGGGACAACAAACATTTTGGGGTCACAAGGGGTTTATTTAAGACCACGGGGTTTCATTTAAGACCACAAAATTTTTTTCTTGCCCGCAAAGAGTGTGTGGGTTATAAAGGGAACGAGTGTAATGTGTAGTGTAAAATCTTTAATATATGTGGTAGACTTGCCCAACTTGAAATGCGTTTTCCTGTTTTTCATAATTTCCATAGATTTTTTGTTCGGTTCGTCCTTGTCTCTTTCCATGGGAATTTGCAAAAAACCGTTTTTTTTTTTTTTTTTCCTCTTTCAATGGGGCTATAAAAGGTGAACCAAAGTAAGCGTAGTTTGGGACAGCCCAATACCCCAGGCTTTTCATTTTACTACAGGATGAACCAAAACCTTTTTCCCTTCAAGGTGCATGAGAAAAGGGGAATTAATACACCCGGAAAAACCCACCCTTTGAATAAAAAAAGGCTCTTGAATTGATATCAAAAAGGGCCCTTTCGCTTCCTTTCCACTAATCTTTTTCTACGATTTCAACCCTTATGAAGGAAAGGTCTGTAAAATTCATTGAAGTTCATTTGCTGCCACTCGTTTTTAATCCCTTTCGCGGGGGTCCGGGAAATGGGAGGAAAGAAGTTTTGTGGGGGAATTGTAAAAAATGCAGGGGTTTCTTTTCATAGGGGCCCATGCAAAATGTTTGTTTAAAGGAACTACTGAAGTGATGCCCTTCGACCTCTTTTTTTTTCTTGGATGAGCCCCTTTTTGTTGTTCCGGTTTCTCTGGAAACTTAATTCTCCATTGTTCTTATTCAGGAACTATTTAATTTTTTTGCATTGATCGTTGGAACCACTATTTTTAAGAATATGTGAAACTGGTTTGTTGCTTTTAAAATGTTCAAAAATTCGACTTGTTCGAAAAATTTTAAAAAAATTTTAAAAAAAGTTTGGTTACTAAATTAGACCGAAAAAAAAAGTTTTAAAAAAACACAGAATAAAAAATTTTTGGGAAATAAAAACATTATGTCCAATTCGTATACGCAACATTGAATATAGATTTTTGTAAGGAATTAAAAAAAAATAAAAAATTTAAATTTTAAATAAATTATATTAAATTTTCAAAGGGTTTTTTTTTTTAAAAATTTTAAAGATATATTTATTTTTTATAATGTGAATATGTTTTTTTTTTACTTTAAAAATATATGATCAAAAGTTTTAAGCTTTTGCCCAATACTTTAAGGCCTCTTTAAAAGTGCTATAGCAATCTGCAAATCAAATAGAAAAAAAAAAATTATGTCTATTTTTAATACAAAAAATTATGAACTAAGCAAACTTTTTTTCTTGTGGTAAAAACTTTGCTTATTTTTTTTTCCCTCTTTACAAATTACATCTACTTAGAATTTGTATAGAATACAAATTTTAAAAAAGGGGTTTTTTTTAAACAAAACCTGTGAGGAAAATTTTTCAAGATGATATTTTTGCGTTTTTTTCCTTCATGTGTCTAGTTAGAATTTGGGGTTTTTTGTCAATGCTTTTAGCACCAAGCGGAAATACAGGGTTTGTTTCTTCTTGTAAAAACAAAAGTATGAATCATTCTTTTAAAAGGGACCCGTCTGAAATTTCAAAAAAAAATTGATTTGTTTTTTAGCATAATTATAAAAAATTGAGGTTACCATTTGTTTCCCCATATTTCCAATAGTTCTAAAATAAAGAGTCTTTAAAGGTGTAAACTAAAAAGTTTTATATATATATTTTGAGGGTTAAAAATCTAGTTTTGCAAAAAAATAAAAATATTTCAAAATTTAAATAAAAATTGTACACCAAGTTTCCAAATTTAAAACTTATTCTCCCATTCGACCCCAAAAAAATTTATAATGTAATCCAAAATTGAATAAAAAAGGTTTTATATTTTTCTTTTTTTTTATTTATTTGCAATATTGATAAATCCCCCCCATAAAAACACTAAAATTATAAATTACAATAAAAAAGACCAGCAAATTTAATAATCATTTACGATGTATTTTAACGGACTAAAATGGGGTGGATTCACCCTTGTTTAAAAGATTGAACCACACAAGTGAGATATGGATTAACTCAATTCTAAATGGTTGGGGAGTTGAAAACAAGAGGGGGGACATAAATCCCCCTTCAATTTTCCCAATGTGGAAAAGGGGGTGTTGAAGAAAGGGAAAATCCCCCGATAACATGTAAAATATGAGTGCAATTTCTCCAAAAATTTAGTTCATTGTGCCCCCCCCCCAAAATGGTGCGCCTTTTTAGATCTGAGCTTTTCAATCCGTGCCTTGCTCCTAATTATCACATTGTCCTCATTGATATGTTGCTGCTTTGTCTTGGCGATGTGCACCTAGCATTCCAACCCCCCCAGAAGAGGAAGTGTGCAGTTACCCCCTTGATGCAAGAAGAAAGGGTTTTAATCTTTCCCCCCCTTTGGTACTTGGGAATTGCTTTTGTATACCCCGCGCTTGGGACAAATGCTAGCAAACTAATTTCAAACCTTTTAGGTTTTTGGTAGAGTTGTGAAGAAGCGAAAACTAAAGTCTCTAAAGAGTATTACAATCGGTAGAGATTTGATGGGGTAAGGGAAGACCCTCTTTCAAAGTCCACGCCTTCTGGTTTAGATGTGATCAAGAGGATTTGGAGATTTGTTTTTGGTTTTGGGGAAAAAGAGTTTTGGTGGATTTTGGGAAAAGCCCTGTTTTGGAGCAAAAAGCTTATGTATTCCAATTCAAAATCGTTAGACGGAGGAAAATGGTGAAATTTGCTTGCTTTTAAGCATGGGAAGATTTTTTAAGAGTTGGCTTATGTTAGAAAAGGGTCAGCAAGTGGCCATTAACTCTAAGAGGGGCCCTTAGGTTTAAATTGTTTGTGTGATTGAGATTCATGTAGTGATTGAAGATTGTGAGTTCCCTCTTATGCAAGTGTTTATATAACAATTTAATTGTTCCCCCTTTACAAACTATGCCTTTTTTTTCAATTTAAAAGTCGTTAATAAGCCTTTGGATTTGAATTATTTTAAAACAAAAAAAAAGCCCCCTGGCAAAAAATTTTGAATTTTTACATTGCAAATCCCGTTTTTTTTTGTTTTCACTTTTTATACCTATAATTTTTTTTTTTTTAAACTTTCAATATCTATATTTTTCTTATTAAAATTAAAATAAAATTTCACGTGAAATTCTTTTTCTTTCCTAATATTTTCGAGGATTTTTTTTTTTTGGCTCATATTTTTTTTTTAATATATAAAAATCCTTGTTATGTAATTCTCGATTAATTTATCATTAAAAAGGTTGGTAAATAGTTTCTGAGAAAGGCCATTTCCCCGTATCATTATCTAAGGTTGTGTAACCAAAAATAGGCTTTAACCATTTTTCATCCAGACCAAAAAAGAAGAAGTTCATGTATGGTGTTAGTCCATTTATAATGCAGGGGAATTCGATTTTATGAGTATGGCAAGTTTGCTCCCCCAATGGTTCAGTATGGTGTTTTTAGGGTTTTATTTTATTTTGCTTCAAACCTTTTGTTATGTCAAACATTTCCCAAACGATTTTGGTAGGAGCTCAAAAATTAAATTTCCAATTTATAAAAATTGATATTTAAAATTATTATGTTTTAGTTGTGAAAATTTTTTATAATGTGTTATATGTTATTAATAAAAGATCTAATTACAAAATTCCAGAAATCTTTTTTGAATCATAAAATATTTTTTAAATATTGTTCTCCCCCCTAATGAATCCTTTTAGAAATTGCAGTATAAAAATTACACCTTCGTAGTATTGTAAAAAGAAACAAAAAAACTCAATATTTTTTCCCTTTAAATCTTTTTCCAAGGATTTTTGGCCCAAAAAATAATGTATCCCTTATGTCCCTTAAAAATGCCCAAATGCGTTAGTATCTATAACCATCCCAATGATGAAAAGATGCATTTTGGAGTAACCCCAATTTCTAAATTAGTGGGAGAGGGTTTGATCAAGGCAAGTATCAAAGCCCCCCAATTTCTGTGTGGCAAAGAAAAGGTATATTGGTCAGAATCTTCCACACTATAAAGTGATTCATGAGATGATAAGGGGTTCCAATAGTTTGTTCACTTGATGATAAACAAAAATTATAAAATCACTCACTCTTTTTTGGTTCAATAAGTTAACTCCATTCGTGCCTTGCTGCCTCCCAAAACTTCACATTGTTCCACACACGTGATGCTAGCTTGTACCTTTGGTGAGGAATGCATTATTAGGTATTTTTCAAAAAATACATTCCTTGTTATCAAGTGTTAAATTTTTTTTAATACTTAATGTTTCATTCCATATAAATGTTAGATCATTAAATTTTTTCTTTTGGGAATGAGTTACCATTTCAATTAACCCGATCCCCCAAAAGGAAGTGCAATGTTAGGTACTTAATTACGTAGAGTTAAATTATAGTCTCATCAATAGAGGTTGGTAGAAAAAACCTTTATAAATTTCCCAATTTTTAAAAAAAAAAGTATATAAAATTTAAAAAAAATCTTCAACCCATTAATAAATGTCCCCTAGCATTATCGTTTTAAATATTAGGCTTTCATATTCAATTTAAAACATTAATAGGTCTATTAAGGGGTGACCCAAGCCCCCACATTACGTTTGTAAGCAACAAAATTCCCAAATGTTTAATAAACAATTAATATGTATTAGTTTTTTAAACTTCAAATTTTCGCCTTTCTCTTCTTTAAACTACAACTTCTTTTAACTCTCAAAGCACTTTTATCTTTTCTATACAATTTTAAAGGTTTTTCTTTTATCAAATTTAAAAAAATTTAAAAATAATGAAAAAAAGATGTATATTTAATTTAATAAAGGTATATTTTTTTGGTAGTACTTACTTTAGTAGTAAAAAACACTGATTGGGTTTTGGTTTTTTGTGTTTGCGAGGTAATGTGAAAGAAAGAAAAAAAAAGAAGGGTGTAAGGGAAAAAAGTGGGGTTTAAATTAAAAGATTAACCTTTTCAAGTATTAGATAAACTCCTTGTAAAAATTTGGCTAAAAAGCTTCAATGCCTTTTTCTCTTTCCATTTTGGCTTTTTTTTTTATGTTTTCTTTGTACTTAAATATTATTAACAACTTCGTTAATATCTAAAGTTATGCAATACCCTGTAATGCTAAAACTATGTAATTTTTGTTGCCTAAAATTATGACTGATACTATTTTCTTAAGTTTTTTCCCCATTCTTATGCTTACAATTAATGAAAAATTGATTTTTTTTGTTGCTAGCTATACCCTTATCAAAGCTTTCCAATCTCTTTAAGAAATTTCCTTTGCCTTAAAACTTTAATATTAGTAAAATTTAGTCATAAAGATTGCCCGCCCGATCAAAATTTCCCTTTTCTCTAAGTTTTAAGGAGGAAAATCTTTAAAAGGTCTATATGTCTCCAAGAACATCTCAGGGTCTAGTGACTCCATTAACAACACGTTAAACATTGACCCCATTTGAGAAAAATTTTTAAACCCAGAATAATTAAGGCTTAAAATATAAGATGTAAGCTAAAGCCTCTAGTGGGGAATGATCTTTGTTTTTCCCCGTACCCCCGATTTTTCAAAAAAAGAACAGAAACACAATGAAAAGGACATGTACCTCATGGCCAATTTTTAAGACAACTTTGCCCAAAAGGAGGTTTTTTATGGGCTATAACTTAACATTGCTTAAAACACCAATTTCAATTCCTTATAATCCTCTTAGAATTCTATAATGATTTATGCACTGCTTGCTTCTATAAATTTTTGTCTCTTTTAATCTTAAAACCCCCATCCCGCTACTAGGTCCTAATCAACTACTTTACCTGACATAGACCTTTCAATATCAGGGAAGTTGTGGTAGACTTTGGCTATAATGGGCTTTGAAAAAGGGTCATTGGTATAGTTTTATGTTTGTTAAAAAAAAATTTTCCTAAAGAAAAATTAAGCCTTAAGGGTATCCTTACAATGTCTTTAAATATGTTTAGGCACCTTTTTAAAAATTTATTGACCATTTTTATGGTAATATGTAGAGTCATCCTTAATTAAATACCCCTTGGGTTTTAAAATATGCTGCCAAAAACGCTAAAAAATACCATTCCCTTCTAGACAATGGATTTAGAATGCATGTTTTTTAACATATATCTACAAATAAATTTTATTTTTTGATTGTTGTATAATTAGAAGGTAACAAAACTAAAGGGAATACTTTGGGTTAGCCCATCAATCACCACCAAAAAAAACTAATACCCTTAGTAATGGCAAGTAGCTACAAAATCCCCAAAAAAATCCAAAAAACCATTTAAGGTATAAGCAAAGGTTAAAGCAAGATGTCGAATTGGTTGTCAAGTATTTAACCTTTTTAAAAAACATATGGCATTCTTTACAAGTTTCCCCATACCCCTCGGCCTTAATAAAAAAACCCCTACTCAATCTCTTAAAAATCTTGACAAATTTCCCCTATAACCACTATTGGGGTTGAGTGAAAACTCCAAAAACCCTATAGGAATATAAAAAATAATGCTAATATAAAAAAATCAATGCCCTAAAAAAAAAAAATTATTTTAAACACAATGTAGTGTTAGTGAACCCCCTTGTTGGGCCTTCTCTTTCAACTATTAGTACTTTTAAGTTTTACCCAAATTCATTTTTAAAACAAAGTAAAAAAAATCACTGATGGTAATGTTATGCTAAAAACAAAAAATTCTCAAAAAATTGTTTGATAAGGATTTTTCCCTTTTTGGTGTTAGTTTGTAATGAATTTTAATCTACCCCATTAACTTCATTATTTTTTTTTTGTTCGAGGTTTACATGATTTGTGAAAAGCAACCCCTTTTAAAAAATCTTTTAGTCTGTTCTAATTTAAAGTACATCTTAGAAAGTATCAGTGTATTTATGTAGGTTCAACCATAAAACCAAACTCCTTACTAAGTCTCCCTTCTTCATTTATTACTAAATTTTTTTTCTAAAAAGCAAAAAGGGGTTGGAACCTTGATGAAGATTACCCCTAGACCGCCCCAATGTGTTATTCTACAATAAATACTTGGAAAAATGGTAAGCAAAGGGAAAAGGGAAATAGATGTTAAGTAAAACCTTAAGGTGTTAAAGGCAGTTATGCTTCATCAATCCATGTAAAAGTATCCTTTCTATAAATTTATCAATGGTGATGCTATCTTGGAAAAACCCCTTGACAAATTTTAAAATAGCCATAATTCCAAAAATTCCCCTCAATGCTTCATAAAAAATGGCTACACCCATTCTTTAGTTATGTGGTATTTAATTTTCGTAGTAGCAATGATGTGGGGTTCACAAACATTCTTTGAATTCCCCCAAAAATTTCTTCAAAGAATTTATTGATTTTAATTCATAGATGAATTACTTTTCTGCCACAATTGAACATATAAGCTATGTTTTTAGATTTTCCCAATTTACTATTTTTTTGTTCAATATGCTTCATATTGTTTGTTCCCCTCAAAACAAATATTTACCCATTCCATTAAAGGACTTTATCTTTAGAGTAATAAAAAAGGACAAGTTTATGTTGTAACATTGAATTCCCGTATAATTTTGGGCATTTTTTTTTACAAACCAAAAACAAACAATTATTAATTCCTAACATGATAGAAAATTGTTTTATTGCAATAATTTGGTAGATTCAAATTGTTGGCAAATGTAATTGGAAAAAATTTTTTGTACTATAAAATCTATTAATATTCAACATGTTTTCCTTAATGGCCTTTCAATTTAGGTTTGGGGGTCCCCAAAATAAGTGTAGAGCTTATTCACACAATTCCCTTTTCTTTTTCCCATTGCATCACTTTTTCACTTAATTATTTGCCCATTTCAATATCATTTTTCAATATTCCAAGCTCTACTATCATGAGAAATTTTTTTATTTAATATATGAACTTATGAATTTTTTCCAGTTATAGCAAGGCCTTTCTCTCTTTTTAAGGCTCTTTTCAGTTGAAAAACATTCTTTTTTTTAGAAATGATTTTTTTTTAGAGTTTGTGGTTTGTTTTGGGTATTGTAAAAATAGGGGGTTTTGGCTGTGGTTAAAGGGAATTTGTTATTTTGGACATGAAGCGGTGGAATGGATTTTTGGTATATTTTTTTGATTTAAAATAAAAAAAGTTTTTTAAAAGGTTTAAACAAAATTAATTATTTTAAGTTTTGTAATTTAGCTTCTTAAATTTTGCTTAGTTTATTGCTTCGGAGAGTTTGTTAGAAGACCAAAATTCACTGAATGTTCAATTCAAGACTTGAAATGAAAAAAATTTGCAAAAAATTTTCTAAAAAAGGGCGTACTTATTCAACAACTCCCCAAATTGTCTTTATATTCAATAATTGATCCCTTTTTCAAAATTTTTTGCAAGTTACCTTGGTAATTTCAAATATGAAGGGCCAAATCTTGATTTTTAATTAATAAATGTATATGTTGATATTAAAATACTCTTTGGGCATCATTGAAACCAAATCAAAATTTCCCATCCCATGGCAAAAGAGCCATTTGCCATATCCTCTTCTAGAAATCTGAAAAACAGAATTGTAATACCTTTTAAAATCCACCCTCAAGATCCTCTCCATTTAAAAATTTGGAAATTCCAATTTTATGTTTCTATATGACATGCGATCCCCCGAATTTCCAGAGAAGTGATAAATTTTTCCCCTCCCGCTTATTTCATAAAGGAAACATTCTGATTCTCTCAAATACATTAATGTTGCCAATAATTTTTTGCTTCACTTTAAACCCAAAGTAGGAGGTTCATCAACAAGCTTTTAATTATCTTATTTGGTCGAATCCTTTTTCCTTTTTTTTATTTTTTTTATACTTTAAAACCATTGTTTATCAAAGTAACTTTTAAAAAATATATATACCTCTCCTATAAAATTAAATATCTCACAATCCCTTTTAAAATTGAGTATTTCACTTATTTCTATGAATTTTTTTAAAGAAAACAAATTTAATTTCTTTCTCCAAATAAAAAATATATTTTTTTAACTTTTTTTTATTAAAAAATAAGTAATTTTTACTTCTTAATCTTCATTACCCAATCACCATTTTACAAAAATTTTTAAAAAAAAAAAAAAAAAAATACATCAATTAGTAAGTTACCCAAGCCAAAAATTTATACAGTACAAAGTAGATATGGTACCCATGTTTTTTTCATCATATTATATCTCATATGCGGGAAAAGTGTGATAAAGGGGTTTGGCAAGAAAAGGCACGGATGGTTGACCTCGGTTGAGAGAAAAAAGTGCACCTGTTTTTTCATCATAAATGAAGTTAAAATGTGGGGGCTATTTGATCTTTTTCCATAATGTTCACATGTTTTATGAGGGATTCTTTGTTCCCAACAACCTCTTTCCCTACTGGATCGTTGATGGGGAACTAATAATCTTCTCTTGTTCCAAATGTATCCTACTACTTTAGGAATTGGATTAATCTAAATGCATCGGTCATTATGGGGTTCCCCTCGTAGAGCAAATAAACCCCACATTTGGGGGCATGTTCCTTGTGGTGGTAAATAAATTAGTCTTTGTTTTTTGATAATTTAACCCCATAGAAAAGTACTTTGTTGTGTAAAAAATTTAAATTAAGCAGTTACATAAAGAATAACCAAGTCACTCTTCAATGTTTTCGGTCTTGTTGCGGGGAAAGACCGACTTAACACCCACAACTTTGCTTTAGTTTAATTATGGTATTGAAACGAAAAAACAAATTCTTTTGATAAGTTGTGTAAAAAAAAAGAGAAAAAAATTTTTAAAAGTTTTGTATTAAAAAGCAGAATAAAAAGGTTGGTGTCAATTTCGGGGCCCACATCAATGTTTTAGGTCAAAATTTTTTAAATGGAAAATTTACATTTTTTTTTCTAAAATTTTTGACTTTTTTTTAATCAAGCAATGGATTTTTTTTTCTCCTTTAAATTCAAATTTAATTTGAAAAAAATTTTTCCGTTAGTAAATCATTAAATTTTTTTTTTTTTTAAACGTAACTTTTTGTAAAAATTTAATGGCCCAAAAAATTAAAAAAAAAAATTCAAGGGCTCAAATTAAAAATTAACCCAAAATTTTAAGTCTAAAAGTGTAATTTTTTTCCTTTTTGAATTATATTTTTATTTTGCTTTTTGTTAGAACCCTTTCTTTTATATTTATATATTTTATTAAATTCTTCTAGGGGGGGGTTTAAAACACTTGTAAAACAAGAAACAAAGATCCTAAACTTTACTTTTTAAATACTTAGGTCTTAAATAGAAAAAAAAAATGAAAAATAAAAACCTAAAAAGAAAAAGTGAGTAACTTGTCTCTTTTTAATGTCCTTTTTCATTTTAGTTTAAAAAATACTTTAAAAACGTTATTTAATTTTGGGGTTCTCGAACAAATCGCATTTTTTTTTTTTTATTTCCAATTTTCTATAATAAAAGCTTTTCTTTTTTTTGGCTAAAATACGTTAGATATTACAAAATATAAAGGAGGAGGAATTATAATTTAGCAGATAGTTTAATTAAAAATTTTATAAACTTATTTGAATTAATTAATAATTATTAAAAATTTAAAAGAAAATGGTGAATACAAATTTAAATTTTACATTTAATTTAATATATATTAGTTAGTATATTAATTATATTTTTAAAAAAAAAAAAAAATTAAAGATTTTTATATATATAAAAAGATAATAAAATTTTATTGGCATTGAAAACTAATAATACAATAAAGTTTGATTTGTTAAGTTTAAACTATATTTTTTTTCTGAAATAAAAAAGAATTTAAAAAGGGAAAAAGGGGAAAAATTTTATTTTTTTGGTTTTCAAAATTTTCCCTTATTCTAATTGGCCATTTAAACTTCTTTTTTTTTTTTTTTTTGAAAGTCAAAATTTTTAAAAAATTTTTTGAAAAAAGAGTTACGAATTCAAAAAAAAAAAGTTCACAATAATGTTTAAAATTTTTGAATAAAAAAGACTTTTTAAAAATCTAGATATGCCATCATGCATCGGTCTTTCTATTTAGTTTTTGGTTTTATTATAATGTAATGGTGTTATGGAATTTTTTGTTTCTCCCTTTTAAAACAATAAAAAAAAAAAAAAAAAAAAAGGGGGGCGTTTCTGTCACAAAGAAAAGCAAACATAAGAAATTATTTAAAATTAAGATACAAATTAGAGTATTTGAATTATTGGGATATGTCAAAGGGAAAAATTTAATTTTCATACAAATATAAAAGACTTTAAAACTAGTATGCTTATTTAATCTGCAATTTTAGCATTACCCAACCCAAATCAACGCGAAAAATTAAATTCGATTGAGAAAAAAAAGCAAAAAAGGAAATGTAGTATTGCAAAAAGAACCGGGTTTAAAAAAAGGAACTCTAAAAACAAGGAAAAGGAGGTTGAAGGGGCATGTTTCATGCAATTGTCCAAAAAAACATCAGCTCAGCCACTAGAACAAAAACTCCCTCATTGTTTACAATCCACCCAAGCTTCCTCCCTCCCATTCCTAAGAGGGCCCCCGGGATAGTGAGGCCCAGCGCACGAGCAAGTGGCATCTAATGGTAGCCACAGGTCTTCCTTGCTGGAGGGTTCAAATTTGTAGAATGTATCGTGGAAACGTGAACGCGATGGCCTCCTTGGTCATCTATTAGAAGGTTTTTTTTATATTATGAGGTGTGGTTTTTACCGGAGTTTTAAATTTAGTGCGTCTATGCCCCTTGAAGGTAAAAAATTGATTCATCCTGGTTGTAGTAAGAATACAGTTCTGCTTTGCTGTCAGGTAAGTAATGTTGTGATTTTTCCCTTTTTAACAAATTTTATTTTTCCGTTTAAAAAGTGTTTCATAGTTTGATTAGTTTGGGGTGTGGTGGTTTTTTTTTACAAAGCAGTTCACAGATCTTGTTGGGGAAAAGAAATAGAGAAAAAATTGTTTTTTTTTCGTTAACGAGATTTTTTGGCAATTACAAAGATAACGTCAGTCTGTTTCCGAATTGAAAATAATGCCTTGAAAAAATTAAAAAATAAAATAATTAAAAAGAAATGATGGTATGTTTAATTAAAAAAAATAAAAAAAAGTTTTTTTATTAGTCAAATTATTTAAAGTTTTTTTAATAAATAACATAGATGATATAAACTTATTTGATAATTTCCCCACTACTAGTCATAATTGATAATTAAAAGTTAAAAAAACAAAAAATATCGAATTAAAGCCCTTTCATTTTAAAAATATGTGATAGGATTTTTAGTTTCTTGGTTTATCTGTTTATATTTCTTAAGATTCTTATTATGATTTTATTAAATTTTTATTTAATTTCTAAAAACCTTTTCATTTAAAAAAAAAAAAAAAAGAAAATTGATTCCGCTGTGCTGTACCGTACAAAAAAGTTATTTTTACTGAAAAGAATGTCGAAGTCAGGGCCCAAATAGTTATTTTGGGAAAAACGAGAACCATCGTCAACTTTTTAAAAAAACCCCTACCAGTGAGTTCCCCGATTCGGGTTAGAAAAAAAACTTTTCTTTAAAATTTTTAACCGAGGGTTACCCTCCTATTTGGCGTTTACCCTAAAAGGATAATTGGCCGATCACAGTGAACATGTGAGCGTGATTGCCCACTTCATAAGCAGATTGTTAAAAGAATGAGTATATTAATTTTGAAAGAGTATACACATATAATTATTTTGTAGTTTTGTTTCGGATGAAGAAAAAAAAGGATAAGTAATTAAAAGACTGAATGTTTTAAAAAATTTAAAATTTTTCAAATTCAAAATCCTTTATAACATTTTTGAATCCCCATAAAACCATATCTTAAACCCTACAAAAACAAGATATCTATGAAATCTGTAAAATTTTTCTTTTTCCCTTTCATGAGAACAAATTACAACAAAAATTAAAAAATTTCTATTATTGGTCTTTTTCTAGCCCATTATTGGAGAAAATAGTGACTATATTGCTTTTGCAAAAATAAATACTTCAAAAAATTTTAAAGTAAGAATATAAAAAAAGAAAAGTTTTTGGATACTATTTGTGCAAAAAAAAACTTTTCACATTTTATGCCCCTATTGAAAAATTCAATCATAATATTTAGAGGGTAAAAAAACCCTATTTAAAATTTGAGTATTTTGACATAATAAGGCATGAGAAAAAGATTAATTTTTAAAAATTTCGTGATTTTGTTATCATAAAAAAGTGGGATTTATTGTCGAAAAAAAGGGGTTTTTTCTCAAATTTAAAACTTAATGGTAATTTATTTTCAATGGGTTTTGTTATCATAAATTGAGTTGTTGAAAGTTAGTTTTTATTAGAATAATCAGGTCAATGGTATTAATTAATTGTTATTTAAAATTTTCAAGGAGCATAGAAAACAAAAAATATGCATTAGCTTAATAAACAAAAAAAGTATTAGTTATAAAAATAGAAAATATGAAAAAAAAAGTATAGATAAAAAAAACAGAAGTATAGATGATAGTAATATGAAGATATAGAATAAATTTAGATATAGAGATGTATGGTTTTAAAATATAATTTTTTAATTATATAGAAAAAGGCCTAGTGGTAAATTTTAAATGTCATTAAATTTTCAAGGGAGGTATGGAGTCAAATAAAACATTATTGGCTTAAAAATAAATTATATTTTGTTTCGTAAAGCCCATAAAGGGGTATAAACCCCCCAAATTTAATTTAAAATATTGTCGAACCCAAAATACTAAGATAATCTTCCAAGTCAACAAAATAGAATAAAAAATTAAAAATTTATTAAAATTTAAAATTTGAACCTAAAACAAATATGAAAACTTTTATAAAAGTAACCTTAACCCCACGCATGCATACTCACAAAAAAATTTGAAATTGAACTAAACAGAAACCCAAATTTAAAAACCAAGATTTTAAAACTCATAATTTTCCCTAATATCATAAAAAAATAAAATTAAAAAAACTATGGTAATACATAAAATGGATCAAAATTGCTATGAAGATTAGGTGTTTAAAAAAATAATAATAAATTAAATTGAAAAAATTAAAATAATAAATTATAAAATTGCAAAATTTTGATGCAAAAATGAACTATAAATGAGGTGCTCTAATTTTATGTGTGTGTTGTATGTGTGTGTGTGTGTTTATCAATCATTTACTTTTTTTAAAAAAAAAAATAATTATTACACTAAATATTTTTACTATACACAATAGGTATAATAAATTTATTTGGGTGTTGTACTAGGTGTGGATAGAGGGTCTTCAAAGATCGTATTAATATATTTGAGTTTTCGCTGGTGCACATGGCAACATGCTCCCCCCTAACCTGTGGGTTACTAAACACTAAAGATGCAAAAAGCTGTTAGGAGGAGTAAACTATGTATATACTCAATCCAATTACGAATAGGCTAAATAATATTTTTTTATATAATATAGATTGTATGCAAGGCTATTTTGGGATTAAAAACTGAAGGATAGAAAAACCGGGTCTAATGGACCAATTCCCAAATTTAGCACGGAGGACGAAAAAACCCCATAATCGGGTTTTGGATGCTTATATATATATATATTTTTTATATGTATGTATGTATGTATAGTTTGTTGTATTGATAGATTTGTCTACTTCCCCTAGGTGTTAATTTAACTTGCTTGTTTTGCTTGAAAGATATAATAAGTGAAATATCTCATAAATAAATTTGTTTATCCCCCTTTTAGTTTCTTTTTTTCAGGTTAACTAAAAGTTAGGATTTGGTAGGGTTGGCTAAGGGGCATAAATGCAGAGTAATCCCGCAATAAAAAAAATATAGAAGTAGAAATAGAAAAAACGTTTTTGACTAGATAG